>JANEHU010004629.1:0-202591 GCA_027563435.1 Nasonovia ribisnigri | reverse complement strand
GAGTTTAAAATGTCCATAACTATAAAAATATCATTATAAGTACTAGAAGACTGTTTTTCTATTTCAGCTACAAATCTGAAAAACAAAAATCAAAAAAGCATTTTCAAACAGATAGAATAAGGTGAACAAAAAATCATTATAAAATTAACATTTATCACTTCGTTCAGACTCTAAAATATTATAATACGCGCATGAGTGGCAAGCAAATGTGTCCTTTGGTAATTTGTATTATAGATATTTGTTGAATATAATTTAACATTGTATAAAAGTAGCATCATATTGTGCAATAACAACTACATCGTTGTTATTACAATCTGTAAAATCGCACCACGTATGGCGTGATATTATATTAGCGAATAAGCGATCTTCTACAGTGGCGTGAGCCATGGGTCAATAGGTCATTAGTATATAAGACTGGATATTTGTTTACTATGGTACTGCATTTTAGTATTGCCAATGTGTACATTATGTATGTCTCGTAAGCTTAGAATTTACATTGTTAGAATTTACTTTTCATACTTAGTTATGTGTTTTAGTTATAGTGAAATATTACGTATTCTTATTATAACCAATTGTGTTGTATATTTTATCTTTTGTCGATCCATTTTATAATCCTCATTCAACAATATTTATTACATAAATATATAAATACCTGTCAATTACTATATAATAAATATCAATCATTTGACTAAGGATTGTTCGGTTTTCTACAAACTGTTTTTATTACATAGTGTTTGGGATAATGTACTCCCCAAGGTGGATTGATAAGGTGTAAACACTTGGCTTATTAGTTGATTGAAAATATTACTCCAGTTTAGCTCACCGCTAGATCGCGTTGCCTACCCGATAGAGGAGCAAAAATACACAGCTTCGTATGCAAGATTTAAAGAAAATTTAAGCAAAACACAATAAATTACCACTGTATTTGTTAAAATATGAATAAATTATAATTTTTTAACCACAATAAAAAATGTCTATTATTTATGAACTATCCCTGGAGTCACAATTTGCTTTTGTCCAATTCTTTTGTATCAACATCAAAATTATTAATTAATGAAAATTGTTTTTCTAGTTGCGCCACTGCGAGTACTTGATATTACCTATCATAATACAAATAGCAAAATAAATTACTTTAATAGCAACATTTTCAATTCACTTTTTAATAGGTATAAAATATAAAATTGTATTTCTATTATGAAAATATTAAATGCTTGTATATGACTAAAATTTTAGAATATGATTGATGTTTGGAATAAAAAAATTCCAAGAGCAGATAGGGATTTGAAAAAGAATGATGTAGTTTGTGAGCTTCATTTTCATTCAGATGATGTTATTAAAATAAAAAAGTATGAAGATGAAAAAGGAAATGATATTATTTATCCTCTTAGTAAACCAATTTTAAAATCTAATGCAATTCCATCTATATTCCCGAATTTGCCATCGTACTTAAGCACAACCAATTTAAAAAAAAGAAAACCACGAGTTCAAAGGAAATCACCTATTAAGAAAAATAAGACCTATAATTCTTCCATTGTAAGTTTACCATATTTAAAAATATATAAATATATTTTTTTTATGATTAGCTTGATTATTAATTTTATCAACAGAGTTTAAATGAAACGATAATAAAACCAATGATTTTAAATGAAGACATTTCTTGTGATGAAGATGCTCATTTAAATGTACCTGAAATTATAGAGTACAATATTTATCAGGATGTTAAAAATGTTAAATTACCAGGCACAATGTGGGGTTTCCATAGTGATGGTGTACAACAATTAATTTTTACACATGTTATATTATATATTTATATGTATTATTAAATATATCATAAATGCATAACTCATAGTTTATAGGTATACCATATTATAACGCATTTCTACAAAAAAAGTTGAAAACCTTAATAATTTAAATCAAATTACATTTAAATCACGTATAAATATTAACATTTCTTATCCTCTATAGGGTAGGCAGCGAACCTAGCGGCATATTTAACTGGAGTAAAGTTTTCGATCACTTTATTTAAGACGGGCGGGTGGAAGTGTTTACACCTTATCAATCCACCTTGGATTGTTGATAAAATTATGATAGTATATCAGTATTACTCTTAGATCATATACCATGGATGGAGCCATGCCCATATCGGCTGTGTAAACAATTTGAAGCACATATAACCGACGAGTCTCTGACATTGATGTTTGATGTGCGCATGCGCGCGAAGATAGCCGCCGCCTATTGGCCGCCTATTTTTATTATCAATCAGCAATCAACATATTCTGACTATGCGACCGCGACCGGTATCCTTACGCATGCGCACATCAAACATCAATGTCAGAGACTCGTCGCTTATATGTGCTTCAATATATCGAGGCATGGCTCCATCCATGGTATATGATCTAAGGTATTACTACTATCACAGAACAATATAACCTTAAATAATAAATAGTTCAATATTCTTGGAGAATTTCATAAATAAACTTGACGTTTCAGAAGTAGTACGGAAGTACCAAAGTGGTTTTACAGTGGTATACGGTGGTAACAATGCATCAATAACGATATCCTAAATTTCCCAAATCCTAAATCGGATATCCAGCTAAAATAGTAAACACTTAAATCCTAATGTCCTAATAGTAATCAAATTACGATAAGTATACAAAATTGTTTGAAACAACTTAAGTTATTCTAGCGTAACTAATAGTTTTAGTTTAGTTAAAAATGTTAAACAATTAGATTTACGTGTTGTAATTTTCAATACATTCAATTTAATATTAAAAAGTTTTAAAAATAATATTCTTTTCTCATTTCTCAGAATTTTAACGATATAAATTAGGTAGAGCAATATGTCCAAAGAAGTAATGATCACTGCTCCCACAACACCAGTTCAACAAGGCTTGTTCAGAAAACGAAGCAGTAGACCAGTGCACATCAAATCATGGACCATCATGTTGAACAAAAATGGGTTTGTCCGGTGTCATCTTCAGCATTGCCGTTACATAGCTTATTGTATAGACGACATGAGAGAGCATTTCAAAACATGTCGAGGTGAAGTAGCCGGAAATTTTGTGTGCCCAACGTGTGGTGGTCAAACAACATCGCAAGAAGCACTTGATTATCATAAACGAAACAATCATAAAGACTCTGATGTAATGTCAATTATTATAAAACCCACTCTCACTGAGCTACAATTGACATTGTGGTCAAATGATATCAAGACTCGTGGATACACTCAATGTCTCATGCCTGATTGTCATTTCATTAGTTATAAAATTTCTGAGCTTGAGCAACACTATGAAAAGTGCCTAGGTGAAGATCCAGACACATCCTCTAAATTTTTATGTCGTCATTGTAAAGGTTATACATCGTCACAACAAGCTCTCCAATTCCACCAAAATAATCACCATAAAGACTTACTGTTTCCAATTAAACAGGTAGGATTATGTATTTTTTAACTTATTATCAATATCTACCTATTACAAAACTACATATCTATTGACAATCTTATTAGTTATTAATAATAAATTTAAAATTAAAATTAAAATTATATTCCTATTTTATTTTGTTTGATCCACACAAGTCATTTATCAATTATTCTTAACTATTTTAGACCCTGCAATGTTTACGACAAAAAGAATCTGAAATGTGTTTTATATTTTTCGCTTGTAATATCTGCCTATACCTATTAAATATTATATATTATAGGCAGGGCTGGGCAAGATACCTCAAACAAAGTATCTAAATACAAGATACAAGATACTATAATATTTTTAAAGATACTAGTCACTAAATATAAGATACATGTATCTGAGATACATATAAGATACAAGATACTTAATACATTTATTTTTATTTATTAATTTCTTAATTTACCTTGGATACAATTTTCTCACGTATTATTTTATCATACGTTATTTATATTATATTATAACTTATAAATGTAGTAATAATACAATTCCGGAAATAATTCTGCTTTATTTTTTTTTCTCTTCACATGTTACACACTTAGCTTTTACATTGGAATTCACATTTATTATTTCATCAGAATTTAAAATCGTATAAAATGTGCCATCTAAGCATTTTGTAATATTAACTATTGCATTATTTTGGTTATCCATGTTTTTAATAATAGATATTTAGATATTAAATTAATATTTACAAATATTAAAATAATACACAAAATACTCTTCACTTTGTCAGAGCTAACTACCCAAACACCACGCAGATGCATAATACGCATGACATAGACAGAGAATATAAACCGTCAGTTGGCGACCAGTGTTCAACGATGTCTTATTGCTGATATAATATTATCGCCAGACACCATAGTTACTTTAATCCAATCTTAAAACATATTATTACTTATTGGGCAATTAGGAAAACTGTTATATAAATTAAATAGGAAACATAATATTTGAATGTATCTAGTATCTTAACCATAATTAGATAGGTACTAGATACAAGTCAATAAAGTATTTAAATACATGATACAAGATACATTAAAATTATGTATCTCGATACAAGGTACAAGATACAGTTGTATCTAAGATACTGCCCAGCCCTGAATATAGGTACCTAATATTTCTGAAAAAACCCCTCTATTTAAAATTATAATAACTATAGTGGTAATCAGTATAAAAGTACCAATATGCTTATATGAAATTTATTTCAGGAAAATAAAGATGATTTTGATGAAGATAATAAAATTAAATCTTATCCAATGGGTCAGTATGGGCATCCAACATCAAGTACTACAAATCCTGCTAGCAAAATAGTAACATATTCTCAATGGAAAATGCAAGAAGATTTAGCCGACACAGAATCTATCTGTTCTGAAGTAAATGTTAACAGTCCAACTGATGCTCAAGTTAAAGAATGGATAGTAGATTTAAAAAATGGTTATGTACATTGCAATCACAATTCTTGCAAATACATGTCATTTGATGTGGATGATATGAATGATCATTTTGCTACATGTTTTGAACCATATCTTGACGATGAATTCGAATGTTCTATTTGTGGAGGTAAAACCACATCATCAAATAAACTAAAAACACATCTTTTGCACCATCATGAAGAAGGTTACAAACACTTAACAGAGGAGGAGTGTGGTTTTAAATTAGTTGAAACTGAAGATGGCCTAGAGTTGCAGTCTGAAAATAAAGAGCCTAAAAAACGTAAGACTGAAGAGGTTGATGATGAATATGAAGAAAAACATTCTGTCAAACGAAAGTCATATGATATACCCTATAACCATTTAACTAAATGGCGTGATGAATTGCTACGTAACAAATTTATAAGGTAAGTCAACAATACTATAATCATTTTATCAATTATATCAATAATTCTAATTTATTTATTTTTCTTAGATGCACTGCTGCAGATTGCAGTTACTTAGCATTGGACATGTTAGAAATGAAACAGCATTCAGATGAACATGTAGATAGTGTTTACTGGTCATTTAAAGATCGTAATTTGGAAGACAGAGTAGCAAACTACTGTGATGCGTGCAATGGTCATTTCAAAACTATAAAGCATTTAGATGGCCATAAATTAGTATCACATAATAGTAGTGATACATCCAATATAGATAGCTTGTTAGTAGATAACAATGAAGAAAATATTGAAGATGATGAAGAAATTGAAGAAATTTTTTAAGTATTGATTTTGATCCAATTTGATATTCTCACATTATGATTGTAAATGCACATTGTGTGTTCAATTTAATCTCAAATAGGCCAAAAGTTCAATATTATACCATTATTTTACTATTAAACTTATTTATGTTCATTTGGTTTAATTATTATTATTTTTTGTAGCTTCTCCAAAACAAAAACAAAACCCGATTTTGACGTTTTATATATATATAATTTTTTTATAGCTTCAATGATCTATTCAATTGTTTTTAATTATGCTGTTGGATAGGAATCATGTTAGTTTCTTCAACCAATCGTTTAGTACATAACTTTTATAATTATCAAAACCATATTAATAAAATATGACGTATTGTACATTTTGTGTGTAATTATATATATTTTGTATTATTCTATATAAATGCAGAGTAAATTGTATAACCTATTACAATAATTTTCACTGTTAATTTGTGAAATTTAAAAAAAAAAAATGTTAATATTATATTTTAAATAGTTTATAACACTAAGTTTTTATATAAATTATTTTAAAAACTATAAAAATTGACAGAAATTGTAGAATGTATACGATTTATTAATCAGTAGATTTTGATCCAATTTTATAATTTTCTATTAATTTTTTTTTAAATTTATTAAATTTGATCATGGTAATAAATACATAGGATGATGCACCAGTTATAATAAACAGTCGACCATAACCAGTAAACCATACTAAAAAAAACACGCTTTTTGGTACCGATGAGTGTGAGTTTTCTTCACTATAATTATTTAAATTAACTTTTTAACTGGAATTTCATTAACTTAACATTGTTGAAAAAATTCTAAATGCCAAATATGTTATGTGGTTATTTATTAATAACCAATGAAAAAATTATACATAATTTTATAATAATCATATTTCTACCAACGTGCTCTAACTAGTGACTATAGATTTCCAGTGTAATTCTGTGATGTACAATACAATCATAATATTAATTCACACAAAAATTATGCATAAACAATTTTATGCACACAGAATAACGTCCGTCATCCATAGACAATTGGTTTTACGCACAAATTGCCAATTGGTAATTGTTGGTTATATTATTACTGTATGAAAAGCATGTCAATTTATTTTTTAGGTGTGCCGTTTTATTTACATTTCTAAAACGTAGGTAGTCGTTGTGTAGGCAATTTTCACCAATAATTTATATTGGTAACGGAAAACGTGAGAAAAACCAGAACAGATGAAAACTCTAAAGAATAAACACACCCCAAAAAAAAACCCATTAAAAAAACAGTCGATGTGAGTACCTGTACCACATAATTATACTATTCAGATTACCCAACTATTGATAACAAATTTGAAATTTTGAGGGAATAGTAATACAGTTTACTTAATTAGGTACTTGGGAGTTGGTGTACCTATATACTTGTACAGTTGTATATAAACCTAAAACCATTATTGTCCATTACATAGATAAAATACAACTTAAACAACAAAAAATAAACGTAAAGTTCATATAATTTTATTTTTGAAGTCAATTTAGAGGATGAAATGGATAATTATTGTTAAATTAATAATACCTAAATTGTAAATTTGTTGGTAATTTTTTCTGTCTGTATTTTTTTCCGCTATTAATTTATGGAAGCAATTTCTATGGTTGATATAATTGTCATGATACTTTCTCTACTTTTAAGAAATGTATAGTCATTCGACATTCATATTTTTGAGAAGGTTCCTCGTAAGTCAATAGATAGGTAGTCTACAATCTTGTTAGGCAGAGGTTATTACCTATTATTTTTTTACACATCTTGAGGGCCGCATTCGTAAGTAATAACAACGCATGTATTAAAACAAACTTAAATACTATAAAATAAAATTAAAGGGCCTCAAATAAGGACAAAGGAGGTGGTGGGTTGAAGATCCATGTTGTAATATTTTAAAAAAATCAATAAAACACCGAAAATAGTCATAATTTTTTTTTATAAGGTACTAGAAGTTTAAATTTTACGAGTGGTTAAAAATTGATAATTATTTTGTAGTTCAAAATAGGTACATATACATAACATTAAAATGTAATATACTTTAAATACTGTAAATAACTTGACCTGAAAGTCAAATTAAATTTTTACGAGCGTTTAAAGTTATAGCTGACATTGGTTATTTAACCGCAAATTAACAAATTCTCATACAACGATTTTCTTATTTTGTTATTCAAAAATGAACAACTGTAGATACTTTAAAATTTCGCCGAATGTTTATATTAGCATTTTCTATACACCATACAATTTTGAAAATATTTTGACTCTTTTTGAGCTTTTTACGGACCATTTAAAATTTAAATTTGTTTAGTTTTTTTTTTATATAAATACCAATAATTTTTTATTTTTTGGGCCAAAAATAATGAAAATTTAATACAAGGCTCCTGATATATTGTTACAATAGTAATTGAAAAATATTAAAAATACATAGGCACACATTTTTTTTATAAGCTTTTAAAGTTTGAATTTTGAAAAAATTCATCAAAATCTCGAAAATTATCAATCATTGTAATTAAACAATTATAAAATGTTCAGTTTTTATAACTAAGGATTGAAAATTTAAAACAAATATTCTAATAAATATTACATAGGTACTGAAATCCAAAAATCTAAAAAATATATAAACACAGTTATTTTTTACAGACATTTTAAGTTCAAATTTGGACGAAATTACATTTTAAAATCAATTTTAACGAGTAAAAGTATATATTATGATATTTTTCCAGCATCACTGATAACTTTAGGTTAATAATTAAATAATATTAATAATATTAATAATATTAATTCAACTCACCAGCTACCGTATAATAACAATATCAATATAATTTAAAATATCCTAGACTGTCTCCGCTCAGAATCGATTTTCGTATACAATGATATTGTATCATTGAATTCAAATTTAATACCATCCATTATACAGTGACCTACTTGTAACCTACTGTACAGCGGAGTGACATCCACTTGACCCCCTTTTTTTAGTTTTTTTTTCCATAAATAGGTATCAATAAAATTGTATTCGTTGGGTCAAAAAGCTTATTAATTAATTATAAGGATCTTAATATTATATTGTTACAATGACAGTTAATAAATATTAAAAATACATCGCCACAATTTTATTTATTAGTATTTAAAGTACAAATTATGACAAAATACGAAAAAAAATGACTAAAATGTGCAAATTATTTTGAGTTAGAAATTCATAAAATGTTCAACTTTTAATAGTAAAGAATTGAAAATTTAAAACAATGTTTCACGTAAGTAGTTTATTCTGTAACCAAATTCCAAAATCTATCTATATAGTTACGTTAATGGTAGTTACAAGTTACTAGTTACTAACAAAGAGCAAACTTATCCACTCTCAATACTGCAAATTGCAATGCATTTTACAAATCATAAATATTCACGTCATAATTTGGATTTAAAAAGCATTATGAAAATGAGTTATAATGTAATATAAATATGTATACCTACGTTTTTTAGTTTTTAGAAATAACTTATGGCTTTTACGAGGAATCTTGAGGTAAAATTTGAAAAATAAAAAATGGAAAAAAAACGTCTAATATGTGTATCTCAAATGTCTATTATTTATAAGTACCAATAAAAATGAACAAACACAATAAGGCAAGTACAGATATTGTATTGTATATGCAGCCATGCAGGTCCTACCTATATTATCATAATTTTTGTTACGCAATTTTGTTCGACTTGTTCAAGTGTGTATAATATATATCAGGCATTTAGGTTGCATACAATTATTTTGTATTCATGGTCTTATCAATTGTATTATAAAACGCATTGGCTGAGTCCAATCGAAAATAATTTAATCCAAGATCGGCATTGAAATAACCGAGCATAATATTAAAAACTTCATAATTGAATATTTTACAATATTTTTTGATACTGACATTGATCGTTTTCATTTTATATTCTAAACGGAGTGTAGCATGAATTAATCTTACAATGTGTATTAAATTATTTTTTGTGTCAACACGTTTTGGATTAAGACTACATTCAGGGACGTATTTAAGAGACACCCCCTCTCTTAAATCCGTCCTGGTCGGTTGACATTTTTAAATCGTCATTGTTTTAATGTTCTCATAACTCCCATTCGCTTATGTCCTATACATTATAATGTTTTTATATTTAGTAATTTCTTACAGTGATATTTATTATAATACATCAATATTGAATAAATTAATGACACAAAGACCCACACTAAGCCACCCACCATCATATTAAAAATTTTAAACCAAGTATATACACCTACGTCCTACACACAATTTGTAATATTATTCATAATTTTAAAGTTATTTTAAAATAATGTTATTGTATATAATAGGTAGGTATGTAATACAAAAATAATTGTATGTCTTAATAAAACAACGCTTGATGCATAATTATTATACATGAATATATTCAGGAAAAAAAATTTGTATTTTAATAATTTAATTCATTTCTTATTGTATTAATGATTTTTTTTTTGTGGGGAGATGGGGCTACTTCTAGTTTTGAAGGGCTAAGCCAAGGGGACTAACTTGCGCGTATTGCAGTATTAAAATTCAAAAATGATCTTAACGTCACCTTCAATTACTATACGACAATATGATAGATAACTAGAATTTGACTGATCCAAAAAGAAATTTAAAAATTATTAATTGTATTTTTTAAATTTTAAAGTTACTAACCATAAACTAATAAATATGTACATATTATAAGTTAATTTTTATCATTAAAGTTATTTATGATTTTAAGCTAATACATTTTTTTTTGTACCTATATGTGGTGGTTGCTTATGGTTGTTCCTGGGCAACAAATTCCTAAATATGGTCCTAAATACATAAACTTAAATTTTCAACTTAGGGAGTGCTTGGTTATTGGTTTCTATAGATAGCAAATTGTTGTCCTATAATTTGTACTTTGTACAAGTAGCACTTAGTGATAAAAAGTAGTATATTTCTTAATAATTGGAAATACTAGGGTGGACAAAACCTGCAAGCAGTTTTTGACTAAATCAATTTTGTTTTAGATCCGTAGTTAGGAACGAATGTTTGATTTTACAATGATGTGTTTTTTTTAGTTTTTATGTTTTGTGTCTGTCATCGCCTTTTGGGACAGTGAAAATGCTTTGATATCTACTTTAACTTTCTGGTAGGAAAGTGAATCTAGTAGTTTTCAAAAGCTTCGAGAAAAAAAAAGTATAAGGAAACACTTGAATTTTTAACCAAATGTTTATATTAGCAATTTTTAAACACCGTACAATTTTAAAATATTTCGACTCTTTTTGAGTTATTTATAGGCATAAGAAAATGTCAATTTATTCTTTCGTTTTTTAAATTATTATCGATAAAAAATAGTTTGCTTGTCAAAAAACTTAAAAATGTAATACAAGATATCTCATAAGTTTTTGTTAATGGGATGAAAAAAAAATTTGAGCTTAAATCCACAATATATTATATAAGCATCTGAAGTAAGAATTTTGATAAAACTTCTCGAAATCACTAACATTTGTAAATTATTTTGGGCTAGGAATTCATACAAATTTTCTTTTTATATCGGATAGATTTGAAAATGCAATACAAGATTCCCCATAAGTTTTTACCCTAAGAAAATTACCTTACTCTTGAACGATTGAAGTTTTAATTTTTTGATATTGGATATTCACCCTTCACCCATAAATTAATGAAATCGAATCGTTTTTATATTTTGTTATATGTAATTTAAAAACGAATGACTTGTAACTTTTACCAAATGCTTATTTTATGATTTTCTATATATATTATGGAATTTTCAAAATGTTTTGACTATAGTTTGGAGCTAATTACATACATTTTCAATTTTCAATTTTTTTAATTTTATTTTCTCTAAAAGTCAATAAAAATGTTCCTATTAATATCTAAAATTTGAAAATTGAATACAAGATTCGTTATCAGTTATAATAGTTGTCAAATATTAAAAATAGGTACGTATAATTTTCAAAATATTTTGAGTCTTTTAAGCTATTTATTTATAGTCAATTAAAATTTTTTTTATGTTGTTAAAAATATGGGTTCTTGTTCAAAAAGCTTGAAAATGTAATATAATAGGAGATAGGCTTCTCAAAAGTTTATTCTTGCAGAAATGTAGAATCTATTGTAATTAAATTAATATTGAAAATACATTTGCACAGTTTTTAGTTTCATAAAAAAGTTGGAAATTCAAATTTTGACGAAATTGGATGTTTAAAAAAAATAATGATTTTTTTCTCTAATGGTTTTAGTTAATTTGTCATAATAAAAAATTTAATCATTGAGTATTAGAAAAACATGTTATATTATGACCGAATTATCGTTTTCCGCTGTGTTTACTGATAGCGATAGGTGATAATATATCACAGAATAAATTTATTAGAAATTATTCTGTGATAATATTGTGTCATTGTGATAATACAAAATATAATTACAGATATAATATATAATTTCACTATTTTCATTATAAAATATTCATATTATTATCGTAATCAATAATAATAGGTACCTATCTACCTATATTATAATATTATCTACTTTTAGCGTTTCCGCATAGCGCATATATTACGCATGTAGTGGGTTACTGATTTATCGTATTCATATTTTTATGTTTAAGAAGATAATGATTTTGCAATAATAAATTGAGATAAAATGTTAAACACAATAATTTTAGAATATGTGTAGTGACTAGTGGTAGATATATAAAATTGGATACGTGCCTACTCGAACAAACATTATTTGCTTAGAAATAATTATGATTATTATTTATTATAATAAAATATATATGGAAACAATTGTTGGCTAGTTTTCGTGGCAGCGTGATTATACCTATATAATATATAATAACGACATTATGGTATTATAATATATAGGCACCTATATACATGAGTGCATAATTTTATTTTACCAATTACCAACTATATATATATCTAAACGGGTTGGAAAAAACTTTTGTAATGCATATATAAATACGTAATATAATGTATAGGTATAATACATTCCATATAGGTTATAGATAGGTGGCGTAGGTCGTATAGGTAGTAAGCTGCTAGTATTATATGTGCATTATGGTTTACACATTACACAATACCTACCTATATTTTAACTTTTGTCCATAGGTCATCGCTGCACAATTCTTAAATTGTATACCAATAAAACACAGAAAAGCAAACCCAGAGAAGCACACCCTGCCAGCTTCCAACCCCTCCCCCCCCCTCAAATGGCGTCCCAGGAGGAGAGAATTGGAACACATATCAGAATATCTCAACCTGCAGGACCCAGGCAACATCTTCAAAATAAATGCTGGATTTTCTCATAATAATAACAAACCATCTTAGACAAATAAAAAGTAGGTATCATTGTAATTTGACAATATGTAAATTACCTTAAAATGTAATCATAAACTTTTTTACTAATGTTACTTGAAATATACGTAGGTACTAGGTACTTATATACCTAAAGTATAATGTATAAAATATCAAATCTAATGAGTTGCATCATAACGCCGTGGAGGCATGAGGCATATGGAAATGCGGTGGAATTATGACGAAAAAGTCTTTTTTACAATTTTTTGCAAATTGGTTTTTTATAATTTACAAAAATGTCATTAAAGTTTTAAGTATTATGCAGCCTAACCTTCATGCAGCCTCCGACTTTGTCCGATCGATTCGAAAAATTCACAAATTGTAGAAAGCTGTAGTTTCCTATTATAATTTGAAAGTATTAGTCTCTCTGACATAAGGTATGAAATACCTAAATGCGATGTTTTTGGAAAAAAAGTGCAACCTCAGATAGGTTAAGAAAATTGGTACCTATTATTCATAAAGGAGATCACTTATCTCCAATATTATTCCGTCTTTGTATAAACGATATCTCAAAAGTTGTTTCGTATAAAAAAAACTTACTATTTGCTCGTTAGCCGATGATACAAAAACATTTAGAGAAATTAGAAGTATGGAAAATAAAGTAATCATAGTTCATCAAAGGACTTCTGAACTTCTAATACCTATCCAATACACTGAGCACAAACGGCGGAAGGTAAACGGTAAATAATACTTGTAAAATCAAATTTTTGTTTATATAAAATATGGGTTACGGTTTCAGTTTTGGTTATATGAAAATATTTAAATTTAGTTCCGATTAGGTTACGATTCCCAATATTTTAAGGGTTTTTGGGTTCCAGAAAAAGTGGTTTTCGGTTAGGTTCCAGTTTCTGGTTCCCTGTTATTTTATCGTATTTAAATTTGTGTTAAAAATCTTTTATGTTATTATCTGTTATTGGGTCTGAATTTATTCAAAATATAAATTCTATATAATCTCCTTATTATACATATTTCAATTTTAGATTCATATATCATATATAATGTGCAGCCTAAATTATATTCAAGAGCGTCCATCTTTGAAAGTCCAGGGGACACACACTGTATTTTTTTTAATAATATTGACCTTTCTTCTAACATTTTAATTGTTATATGTAAGTTTAAACAGCATAATATTATATAATAGTATTTGAGGGTTGTTATAATTGTTTATAAATTATAACACATAGTGTAAAACGAATAAGACATATGTTTAAAACAGTGTACAATCCAACTTCCAAGTGAATATTGTGTTTTTTTTAAACTATTTTTTTCTGTTCAAACCAATGTATTAACAAAGCAAACTGTTTGAATTTTAAATCGTTTTAAATATATTGTTTAAAACTCAAACGGTTTGTTTTGTTTTGATACATCGTTTTGAACAGAAAATACAGTTTAAAACAAAAAAATAAAGTTTGACAACTCTAAGACTCTAAGAGTGTATTCATACAATAGTATTTATCAATTTATCATAACTATATAATTATTTATAAAATAAATAAGACTAGGTAGTTCAATTTCTAATAAAATATAAGATATATGTATAACATAAACAATGCACTTTATTATTTAATTAATACAATTACCACTAACTTAAAAGAGTGAAAAACATTAAATATAACTAAAGATAATTAAATGTTAAAACAAGAATTGTAAGTTACGTTTATATTTTCTTAATTCATCAACAATATTTTAAACTAAGTTTAAATCTTGAATTTTCTGTCTATGTATACTCAGCATACATAATCTAGATGATAATAAATTATATTATACTTATTATTAAATTTAATATCTATGATGATATAACTGTTGTAAATCATTGAACTACGTAATAAAATCATCGAAATATTTTTTCTTATAGTTATATAATATTATCGATGGATAAAATTAATTTCTGTAATTATAGAACCAGGCGTTAGTAACGAACACTATGATTATCAATTTTCTTTATTCAATATATCAATAATAATATATTACTTATAAATGTATAACAGACACGGAAAAGCCAGTGGGGATATGTAAATTTATGCCTCCCCTCAATGGACACCCTTGATTATACTAACCACTACGTATAGTGATTAGTGGATGCCGCATATTTTAAGCAAAACGCGATAGTTTTGAAAGTCTGTATTATTATGTATCTATATATTCTATATAATGAAGAATACCAAAAATTAAATTACATAGGTAATATGTTTACTGTTTAACTATAAAAACTATAATTTAAGAATACTAGTATACTACCTACTTATTGGCCAAGTTCTTAATTTTATTTTAAAAGCCTTTATTATAAAATATTACATTTTTGCAAATTCAGTGTTGTACACTTGTACTAGCTAATTCAAACTAATAACAAGTTTCGAATAAAATCTTAAATTACTGTACAATTTTGACTTATGTTTTTATCGGTTTGTTTACGGTTTTATTGTTTATTTTACATAATATTAAATTGTAATATTATTTTAACATTGCTTTCATATCATTATATCATAGTCTTCAGTATTAAAATAATATATTAATTAATATAAAAATTATAGTCACTGCCGACTATGCTATTTAATGCCGCGTCAATATTTCGAATAACAAATTTCTACGAAGTACTTTGGATATTTTTATCAGAAATCTTCGCATTCCGGTACCACAACAATTATAAACGACAATTATTATTGTAATCACATTTACGATGTGATCACACTACAATTAGTAATTAGTTGTTTGTTTTATGTAGGTAATATAATTATTAATTATAAACTATAGAAATGAAATAGAATTTTTTATTGAAATTTCATAGAGAAAGAAGATTCTAGCAATGACGGGCCCTAATGGGCAACGCCGAGTAATCCTAATCAATGGTATTATTATATGACTAACTCATAAGACAATTTGGAGTATTTTAGGGGCACCCAGAAATTTTCCTATAGTGAGACCCGGGGAAAGATGGACACGTTGCCCACCTCTTTCTTATAAACAACTCTGCACTCCATGAGTGGCGCACACGAAGCCACGAAGAGATATTGAGTGTGAGCCACTGTATTCGGTAATAATTGTTGCCAATCTAAATGACTAAATTTTAGTAATGTAGGTATAATGGTGCATCATAAGTTATTGGGAAAAATAAACACGGCGTAACAACGCCACTATAAGCACATTTTTAGGGGGAGGGGCTCTCATATTTTCCCCCTATTAATCTATGTGGACGTTTCCCCTATACCCTTCTACTAAGTTGGTATATTTTCAAATGACTTGTAATAAATATAAATGTATATAAAATATATTTATCCAAACTTCCAGTTTGATTCATGATTCACCAAGCAAACACACCCTTTTATTAGATTCTGAGTGAAGTGATACAATGATGTGAGTTTTTAAGTTTTTGTGTATGTATATTCAAAGAGTAGTTCTAAGTTCTAGTTGATATATTTGAGATGTCAAAATTGAAAATTCCCAGTATTTTAAAAATATAGGTACTTCAATAGCAATACAGCAATAGCATCATAAAATATAGTTAGTTATTAAGGATGACAGACCGTATTCGATTAGAATCATTTTACCTATACCTACAATGATTTGAATATAATTTAATTAAAATTTTACAAACCCATTACTGTAACCCACTCTATACACCTACTTTACAGCAAAGCGGTACCCTACCCACTTATCCACCTTTTTTTCTTTAATAATGCATTTATTCAAATTCTGATTATTGATTTTTTTAATAATATATTAATATATTAAAGGTCAAAGGACCGTATTCTTAATTATTTAGATTTTTAAGTATAAAATCAGTTTATTAATTTACAGTAAAAAAGGGTGCTTCTCTTTTGAAAAAAAAATGGAATCACCACGGAACACTCCTTGAATTGTGCAACAAATCTAAACATTCGTCAAATTTGAAAAATGGTCTTTCAGCATACTCATTGTCATCCAATCCTATGTTTCATTGAAGATAACATTTTTCGTGACTTATTATTCATTATTAAATATATATTTGAGAAGCTAAACCAGGCACGGTTCTAGGACTACATTTTCGTATGGGCAACAGTAGATTTATAATTAGGTTTGAACTGCGAATAATATTCCTCATTTCCTCCCCCTTCCCCAATAAGGGGCACCATAAATTTTGGTATGGGCAGCTGCCCACCCTGCCCATACGCTAGAACCGCCGCTGAGCTAAACCCTCCCTCCCCAAGATTTCACCTAGTCGTACTTATCGAATTCTTCTACATTTTATCCAAATCTTCTAAATCTTCAGAATAGGTTACGAGGATGTCAGCGCAATATTTGTTTGACCCACGTGCAGTATATTATTATAGATAAAACGCTTTCACTAAAACCGTTTTTATGATTTTCAAATAATCTTAGAGTAAAATCACCTATTACAAAAATTATAGAGGATAATATTTTTAAGGGTTTCGTTTATCGGTTTTATATTTTAACTTTGTTTTTACTTTGTTTACAACTTTCAAATTAAAAAAAAAATTGTAAATTGAAATTATGTTTAAATCGTTTTGAGACAATATTTAGACAACCCGATATGTCGTAGGTACCATAAAAAATATTATTCTCTATCGTTTTTGTAAAGGTTAATTTTACTCTAAGATTACACAAAAACAATTAAAAAAATAATTCTGCGTTAATGTGTTTTTTCTATGTTGCGCGAGGGCCATGGAGAGAAAACAAACAGTGCGCTGGCATCCTCTTAAATACTATAGGTATATTGTCTATTGGTAACCTTATTAATTATTTTAGTATAACACTATGACAATATTCGATGTACGTAGTACATTTTGATATACACCGCCTATACAGCAGTTGAGCAGTACAGCAATATTGTAAATCATACAGCATACAGATTCCGTTATTTGTCCAAATGACCTATTTAAATACAATTCCCATGAGCCCAAAACTACTAAAACAAGTTTTCCGAGTTACAATGCCTATAATTATTATTATAAATAAGCCTTAGAGAAATAATTTGTATTATTATTATTATTACCTAAGAATAATGTCGGTAGGTACCTAGGTAATTCTATATTTGTTTTAAATATATATAGGTATTAGGTAATACATGCAAATAATAACATATTTTAATATATTACCTATATTATTTAAGTAATAGTATTACTGAATAATGCAATTAATATATTATTAATGACATTCGTGTTGGTTTTGAATATAATGAAGGTTTATAACTCAATATAAATTAGTATATTATAATATAGGTACCTACCTCTGTCCCTCAGTACCTGGTAGGTATAGGTACCTCCATGTTATTTAGTTATTAAAATAAATTATCTTTATTTATTTATTTAATAATTGATTGTATGACTTGCTTATTGGCCGTGTTATCTTTCCCTAGTGACTAATGGAGGTACTCTGTGATATTGGTTCGATTTCTGGCAGCTGTTGAAACTAAGCATTCACCGAGGAGGTTCTTTACAATATTATTATTGATATTTTTAATTCGATAAACTACTATTTACTTATTTCTTATATTATAGTTGTATAATATAGCAGGTATTGGCAACCTGTAGGTAGGTACCTAATCAAAATTTTTTTGGTTCCTCAGATTATGACACCATATAGTATAATATTAAACATATCAGTTATGGATTAATATAGAGTGATTCACCTAGAACACTCCTAATCTATTCAAATTCCGATTTTAAAGTTTAGGTTACTTATAAACATGATATTCATTATTTTCAGATACTAAGATTTTGTGTGCCATTTAAGGATGCCCTGTATTGATCCAGATTTGTTTTTTTCTAATCTACCTACCTTTTTTACTGAAAATTGTTAAGCACGTGATTTTTCTTAAATGTATATATTCTTATCGAAATTTGAATGAATAGTTTCAGAATTGTTAAACTTTATGGACTCAAAATTATAGTTCTTGAAATTTCAAATTAGTTTTACAAAGTTGAAAGTTGTGATGAAATATCAAGTCTCGTATACTTATTAGAATCAATATTTTTGTACAAATGTGAAATTCTAATGTTAAATGTATTAATATTAATAAGTAATTATTACTAGATATAGTTTTCTTATCATCATTGCCATCAAATCTTTTGAACCTATTATCATATGGATTAGTATCTTTTTATTTATTATAGGTACAAAGTACCCAAAGTTTAAAAACACAACAACGGCTTGTTTGAATTCCGATTTAAATACATGAAAAATTAAAAATAGTAAATAATCTGCTTGATTGTTTACACTAAAAAGAATTTTTCTTATTTGAAAAAAATAAGGTTGTATCGACCCAGGCCACTTTAAACAGCAAACAAATGTAAGTAAGTATTAGAAAATGTAGTTTTTAAGTAAACGCATGTATTTAAAAATTATACAAATATCAGAATTAGAATAAATTAATTTAATTATTAAAGGAAAAAATGGGGGTGAACATGCTTGGTGAATCGATTATTTAGTAAAGCCAATCAAGCGTTAATAATTGTTCGTACTTCTCTATACATTGTATAATGTAAAATAATACATTATATAAGTACTATCAGGCAGCCTGCGTGAGTGTGTTGTTAATTAAATATATTTATTGTTACCTATTAAATGATTACATTTTATGCAAAAAATGGGCATCATGCATTAGTTTATACAGTAAATTTGTAGTAATTTTTTTAATATTTATTAATTACTAATTTTGTATAAAATGTATTATTCTATGAACTTAATCTATAAAACAGCTAACTAACCAAGGAAAATATAAATTATTTATTAATCTGATTTTGAATAACTCTGCATTATTAAAGAGAAAAAAGTGGATGAACATGCTTCGTGAATCACCTTGTATATAAAATGTAAAATCAAAATATTTAAGTTAATTTTAATAAATAATGTTTTACAATAGAGTATAGATACAGTTTAATTATAGATGATCTAGGTATACCTGTATAAATATATAGGTATAGACGTATCACGTATAGTGTGTAATGGGTATCTCTAAATGTACAAATTTTATTTTTTAAATATATATTTGAGCCGACAACGGTTCAGTAAAACGTGAATAACTAGGTATTTAAATAAACATCATAGCGACAATGGGAAGAATATTTATTTGGTTGTAGAATAGTTGTAGGTTATTTAGATAAGTATAAGAAATACTTTTAATGAGCACAATGAACTATAAAACACAACAAAACCAGTTATAGAGGTACCGTTTTTCATACAATATTAATATATTATGTTCACGTAGTAGGTGAGTTATATATTTGGTTCTAGCAATATTAACAATATATGACTTGAACCAAATCAAAAATGTTTAAATATGTAAGCTTAAGGTAGATACTTAAAACTTAAGATAGCTTGTAAATATTCTTAGGCCATGAGTGAATAAATATAAAAGTATAAAATGGAATATATTATACTTAACAAAAGTCATTAATTTCATTATTACGATTCATTGCATGATATATTACTATTTGGTTAAGTGTGAAATTTATCCCTATAGGAGTTGATCTTAGTTAAGGTAGGTGAGTCGATATTTTAAAATATCGAAAATACAATAAAAAAAACCATGTTCTAAGCTAAGCTAAGCTTGGTTTACCTAAAACTGATTAAAATAATAATCATAAAACAACGATGGGTTAAATATATCTTTGATGCTTTTAATATTTTTCAAAATTCAATAAATTGGCACTTTTAGGCGGGTACTTAGAAACGTAAGATAACTTCGTATATTTTTTTTGTTCAGCAAATTTAACAACATTAATTATTTAGAAGGAACTTTTGTAAAATAACGAGCCACATTTTAATTTTACTGTAGATTTACATAGTACAATTATTGTACAATTTTATCTAACAAATTTGTTAGCATGATGACACACGTCACCGCTTATAAAAATACAAGGTTATAATACAGTTCACAAATAAATTATAATTTATTACAATTGAACAATTATGTGCATATCACTTATGTAATATTTTTAATTGGACTTGTATTTTGTGGAAACTATAGAAGTATAGGCTATATTATTATGTAGGTAGGTACTCAAACAAGTGTAAAATTACAGAATATTCCCAGTACCCAGTACAGATATCTTGTGTTTAGTGTTAATATTATTTAAAATTTGTATTCTTGGAAAAAAACAATAAAGATGAGAATAATCATTAACCTAGACTACAGTATAGTACGTTAGCATAGCCAGATACTGCTGTCGATTTCATTTTATATAGTAGCCGATAGATGGTATACAGAGTACCACCACCAATGACTACATTCTTTTGTTTTACATTGTTCATAAATTAAATATATGACGAAGTTGTGTCTGATAAAAAAGGTCACGATTGATAGAATGATGAAACCTCCCATTGGAAAAACTTCGAACTTAGTTGTTACTTGTTGGATTGAATTGTTGTTGATAACAAATTAATAAATTACTTTATATTTTATCTAAATATAGTCTGTTTATTTGAATTTCTGTTCAATATTATTTAACAATATTGTTGAAAGATATCATGGTATCATTCTTTCCAGTAGGTACTTGAAGAATTTAAAGACTATTTAGTGCCAATTATATTCGTATGGTAGCCGAACTGCCAAAGCAAGTGTAAATTTGTACTAAAAAATAGCACGTTTGAGTGATAAAAATCTTTTGGACATTTTTTGATGAGTAATTCAAAATAAGTATGAAAAGCTTATTTATGGACAAATAAACATAGCCATGATTGATTTTTAATGAAATATAATATGATAAATGTAACGTCATTGTAACAACCTATAGTGAATTTTAAATAAATAACATAATAGAAATGTAACACATTATTTCTGTATAGACTATAGGTATATGTAAGTACCTAACTAAAAAGTAATCTAGTAATACTTTTTTTTTGTAATTTGTCATGTAATTCAGTTTAATTATTAAAAAGTAACTTTTACCTAACACTGCAAATTGGAACTGGAACCTATACACCGATTTCCGGCTATACAATTTGAAAAATCGGTTAAGTCTTATACGCATGATTTCATTATATAACCTATAAATATATACAACACACAAATTGGTTCTATGTCCTTTATGCATTCTTAAACCGTACATCCGATTGCGATGAAATGTTGAACGGAGATAGATAAGACCGACATTGGGGAAGAAGGTAGGTTACATTTTGTCAAGAAAAAAGGAATAACAGAAACCCGGGGAGGTTCTCAAACAGGGATTTTGAGATTGTTATTATTCTTTTTTTTTGTTTACAAAATGGTTGCTATTGGTTTTAATAATAATTATTATTCGATAAACCTGTGCATTTTAGTATCGAACGTATCGAGTTCTAACCATTGTTTCGGTGAATCAATTTTTTTTGCATTTTTTGATACTTTAGAGATAAATTATACACTAACGTACGCACCACGAGGAGTCCGCGATCTACTCCAGGTAGATTGCCCACCTGATAATGTATTTCTCGCATAATCTCCAGCGAATCTCACGGACAAAGCCGGCGGGGATGGCTATAAGTAAAAATATAATATCCTTTACACTTAAAAAGTCATTGCTTCCACAGCTTTTTACACCCAAAAGGAGTTGAACAATCACAAAAACCTATAGCAATAGCAAAACATTGCCGTGTCAGCTAGTTATTATATATTTATATGGATGATGTCAGAGTGATTCACCAAGCATTTTAAGCATATGATTTTTTTTAAATGTTGTTGAATTTAAATTCTTAATCATACCCCCCTCATATCTTCTAAACTGATTATTCTTACTACTTGGTACATAGCAGTTAGACAATTCAAGTAGGTACTTCTTTTTCAATGTTGATTTATATACACCAATATCTTCTACAAAATTCATCGGTCTGTCAATCAATTTCAGTCTTCTACATCAATTTACAATAAAAAGGGCGGTACTCGTTACATAACTATAGTCATTTGAAAAAAATAAGTTTGTTTCAACACAGAATACTCCTTAACGGGAATAGAAAATCTAATAAATAAGCACCAATTCTTAAAAATTCCAAAAATCAGAATTTGAATAAATAGGTGTATTTTTGCTTGGTGAATCATTCTGTATATAATGTATACATATATAGTCAATAACTTAAGACAAATTATGCAACTACAATATTATACATATTGGCTAATACCTATTCTCCTTAATATCTTTTTTAATAACTTGAACATTTTTATAAGAATATTGTTTATATTATTACAATAATTATAGCTCTCATATTATATTTTATAACATATAGGTGCAGATTAATACGAACTACGAAAGTTATTGGGCGTGTCAAGCGTGTACCTTGGCTGGTATTTTATTTGGCAGTCGACGGTTATAATATCAAGACCCGTTTTAGAATATTAATTTAAAGAATACGATGGGACTTTTTTTGAATTATTTAATCATTCAGTGTCTTTTTAATGTTGATATATAATTTTTTATTTATTTTAAACGTTTGTAAATAGGATTGTTTTGTTTGATAATACATTTCGTTAAGAAATTAAAAATTGAGTATATTTCGTAATCTTACTTAAAATCTAAGAACAAATTAATCATGATAAAAAAAAACAGTTGCAATATTTATCTCGGCTTGAAAATTCTTGGTACACATAAATTATAATATAATAGGTACTAAGCAACTATATACTAATATGTATACTTTACAAATGAAAGTTTAAATAAATGACACAAGAATGGTAAAAATATTTTTTACTGAGAAATAAACAAAAAAAAATGTAGTAGTGAGTAAAATTCAAATGAACAATTGTTTTAAAAATGATTGTAAAAATGTCAATTTAAAATATGAATTATTTACAAAACATAGTATACAGGTCGGTCACCATATAGCCATGTATAGCTAACAATCCTGGCACAAGATAAGGACGTATTATATGAGTCCCTTGTCTGGCAAGTTGAATGAAAGTTACTAATTATTAATTAGTATTAATTTGAAGTGTGGCATTTGTCGAGCAATTCGTGTGGCTAAGTTGCATAGAATATTCATATGTTTATGTTGAATATTAAACTGATGCTAATTTTTTTTACATAAAAAGTGTTTTCTTTATCCCAAAGGTCTAGAATCTAACATATATGTATATTATAATATATTCGACAAATTAAATATTAGTAAGACTAAACTAAAAAAAATAAATGTTTATGTTATTTACCTATGTTAATACTTAATACCTCAAATCAAAAAATAAAAAAATCCAAATATTAAAGCATAACGGGTACAGAGTGGTACAGTAATCAGTAATCACTAATCACTATAACCTGGAGGGAGTTCTTCTATGCTTCTTCAGAAGTCAAAATCACCTGCAGTGCCTATGTTTAATACTTTTACGTAAAATAAATTGTATTTATATTTTTTAACCGCGTGTGCTAATAATTTTCTTGGAAAATGTGAAATAATTTCATAGATTTATGTATAAAAGTGTTAACTGATTATACTGTTGATAGGAAATATATGTTGAGAAATATTATTGGAACAAATTTATTTTAAGAGTACACAATATATATTGTTTAGGCTTTAGCCTTGAATATAATATTTGCAAAGTAATTGCTCAAAAATCACAATTTGGATAGGTAGCTATATTTTTAGAATAATATTTATCAGCAAAAACACGTACATACTTTATGACTACTCGATAGGAACGATATAATTGCAGAAAAATAACAATGCAGAACGAAATATTAAATACAAACGTATAATCAAGTGTTGCCAAATCATCATATAGTAATATGCAGTATCAAAAAAAAATACACCCCAACAAAATGTGTTAACATAATTATTTTCGCTGAAAATTCAAAATTCACTAATTTATAATTTAGAATTAACATCATTTTTAATTTTTAGTTGTATTCATTATTTAATTATAAATAAAGTTTCTATTGAGATAAATAGAATTATTGGCTATTATTTTTTCAACAGATTAATAGGTAGCTACTAATTATTATTTATTACCCAGGAAAACATTTTTAAGCACTGCCCCTCCCGACTATAATTATTAATCATACCTTATTGTTTTACCTATATAATTACCTATCCAAAACAATAAAAACATTTTTTAGAACAAATCGAAAATAATTTTTTTCATACCTACAATAATAATATTAAATACGTGAATATTATGCTTATACCAGTTATACCTACCATGGGATTATAATCGGTCTCTCGCTCTAATACTTATATTTTGTCTAAGACTTTGCATAAACCAAGGATTGACCTGTCCGAAAATGTTCACAAATATGTAAAATACTTATACCGATGACTGATGGTTTTATATCATAGCAACCATTAATACCACATCGTATTATACATATTACATTGTATCCCGCTGTCAAAACAATAAGTTAAATACAGTAGGATGTAGATATTATAAAATATGTATAATGCATATTGTATATGGATACGCAACGAACGTGATGTGTTTGTTTAAATTATCAGATGGTCATTCTCCTACGCCATGCCATGCCTAGTAATTACCTACAGACTGTAGTAGGTACCTACCTACTTATTACCCATGTATATTTAGGGAAGCTTACCATATATTTAAAATAAAATAAAATAAATAAATTTAATTTTAACTAGTATAATAGTAGTAACTAAATTATGTACCTATAATAAATGATTACTGTACGAGTACGACCCATAAGTCATAACTCGTTTTCCATCTGTCTAGAGTCCAGGCGGATATAGCCCGATTTAGGTATACACTATACACTTTGTCTTGTACGTTATATCTACCTACCTTACATGTGAATTCTTGAGTTTAAAATACCCCCTTTTTTTTTTAATAATTTCTGTTTAATTAAACTATAAAAGTTATTCTACGAATTATTTATGACAATGTTTACGTACCTATGAATAATCGTATCAAGTTAATACACAATAGTTAATATGTCTATAAATGTATGCCTTAATGTACTAAAGTCTAAACTCTAAAGAATATAGGTACCTACTTAGTGATTAGTGATTAAGGTAGATAAGTTAAAATCTATTTAAGACATTTAAGTTTATCAGTTATTGAGTTACTGTACTTCAATTCAAGACTTAAGTAAAATAACTAACTAATAAACAAAACAACTCAAGTTAATATTTTTTTTTAAATCCAATTAAACAATGGAAATCAATGTACCTAGGTATATTATACAGTTATATAGAGAAAAAAATATTTTATTTTCATAATAATTGCTATAATGATTTTTTAACTAGGTACCTACCTAAAATAATTAAGTAGACAATAGCTATTTAATGTAAACCTTTAGTCTATTAATATAACAATAAGTCTTTAACTCTCGTCATTAATTATTAACTTGTTACGTAGGCCTCGCCGTCTCGGAGAGGATTATAAGTTATAAATATATTATTTATTGGTAATCGTTAACTGTAGGTATGTGGTATATCTGTATACATTAATCCACCCTTAATGAAATATTTTCAAGTAAAATCTTTTGTTTTGGTTCCTAGAAAGTAGAAACTGTATCTAATAGTTAATATTTGGGGAAATTATTTATATATCTATTGTTTCTAAAAACAACTTGTTAAAATAACAGTAAAATGAGAAATGTACCTTATAAAGAAAAGAAATTATTTATTGATGTAGGTATACACAATACACATACTATTGTGTACCTACTTGTGTTCATTTTTTTTATGAATATATACAACTTGGAAACATTCATTATATATTATTGTCTGCAGTATCTATAGGTAACCTACTTTATATCATTCATAATCGTTTTACATAAAATGATTTATCGTTGCTTTTGAATAATAATTAATAATATACCTATAACATTCGTATAATACACTAGTCGGTATAAATATTCTTATACGACTGTCATACCTTTACATTTGTATAACGTTATTCTAATAAATATATGGACAATAGTATATAAATGGGTAAATGGGAAAAAAGTCCCCAGAAAAAAGTCACTTAAAAAATTATTAAAAAAAATATTTAAAATATAATATAAATTATAATAAATTATTCAATACTTATAGGTAGGTAATAATAAATTATATATTTATGTATTATAATAATTTTACCAATATTATGAGCAAGTTTGATTGAATGAAAATTAAAAAATATAGAAAAATGTATTTATTCAAATGTAAAATATATATTTTTTATACTTTGACCTATTTATTTTAAGAAATTAGAAATATCTGATTTTCCTCCAGCAAAAAGTAGACATACAATATTCAATCGAACATTTTTTAGTTCAGCTTTTGTTTTTTTTCCGACCAATCCCATTCTTGCACTGTCCGTTCCAATTTCTTGACACATTTTCGTTAGTAATTTCAAGTACTGGGAAGTTTATTGTCGAAAAGATGGGAAACTTATATTATTCCAGCCTTCACAAATCACAAGAATTGTTAGTTCTATGCGGATTTGTTGATAGAGTTGTCAAATAAACATGATTCTGAAAATATACACAAAATAGTGGTTTAATTTCTCAACTGTTTGTTTGTCAACTTTCCTAAATAATTTTCGTCAAAATAGGTACTGTATATTAGACCTTTTTTCCTAATATCGTATAAATGTAATTGTTCTAATATAATCGACTGACCAAAATGTTTAAAATGATTTTTATGTGTATTAGTTGGATGTCTGTATTTAAGAAAACAATTTAAATTTGATGTTGTTTAAACGTGGTGAATATGGATTTAAATAATAGATATTGTTTAAATACATTAAAGGTTTAAACAATATTTCCCGCGTCTGTGGATTTAGGAAATTGGAGTGATAACAGTAGTATAGTTTATTGATTAAATTTTGTTGAAAACGCTGAACTACTGAAGACGAAAAACGTCATCCGATTTGATAATATCGTCTTTTTCTATATTATTGTACATCGTTGTGTACTTGTGCACCACACTTGTACATCAGACAGCTAGTACCTACCCTTCTGGCTACTTTCGTAAATCCGGGTCTAGTGTTCAAAAGTCGAAATTCAAGGTAAGTGTATCGTGTTTTGGAATGCGTTTCAATTTTTTTTTCGTGTTGGAAAAAAAAATACCTAATACACGTCCTATGCACCACAGTTGTTACGAACGGTTTGCGATGATTAAAATACTCTTTGGTTACCCACACAAAGAAATCGATTATAATTTATCTTATTATCTACCAATACATCTTAATAATATTTCGCCAGTCATTATAAGCAGCACAATGTGCCTCTCTCCGCGTTACTACTCAACCAGCAATGCTGGTTATTTACATTGCTAACCATGCACTGTCTGAGGTCGATTGTGTTTTCATTGCTGTTTGTGCTGGTGGTAGCTGTTTTTAATGTACACTGCAGCGATGTACCTCTGCCTATCCAACGCCATGGCATGGTATACAAATATTCTCGTTTTTTCAGTCCATTAAAATCCCCAGCCATGTCTGAAAAAGTTGAGAGACGTGTTGATGATATTGAAAAGTCTATTGGAGACTCCCGAATCTATCGGGGATTGGTGTTGAAGAATGGTCTTACCGCTCTATTGATAAGTGACCCAGACACTGACAAATCTGCTGCGTCTCTATCAGTTGCAGTTGGTAAGTTTTGAAATAATTCTTTAAATTAATTATTGATTACATTTCTTAACCATTAGGTGATTTCACTAATATTTTTAACTAAATATATTAATATATTTTTTTTTTTAATAAGTAATTTGAGCTTTTATTAATAAAATAAAACCAATCTTTTATGTAGGCAGTAGTTTGAATTTTATTTTAAATTACTCATTATAATTATTATTCTTCCCATATTAGGTAGTTTGAGTGAACCTAAAGATTTGCCAGGTTTAGCTCATTTTTGTGAGCACATGCTGTTTTTGGGTACCAAAAAATATCCAACAGAAAATGAATTTACACAGTTTCTAACACAAAATGGTGGATCTTACAATGCATATACCGCAAATGATCATACAAATTATTATTTTTCCACTAAGACTGAATCACTAAAACCATCGTTGGACAGGTTAAGAATATTATATTTTTTTTTGTCAATAAATATTTATACCTTACAAATTTTACTTTAGATTTGCTCAATTTTTCCTTGAACCCTTGTTTACAACAAGTGCAACTGAAAGAGAAATTGGTGCTGTCAATTCTGAACATGAAAAAAATGTTGCTGATGACTTTTGGCGTCTAGCTCAGTTGGAAAAAAATGCAGCTGATCCAAATCATTCCTATAACCAATTTGGAACAGGTAAACTATAAATAAATTATTTTTAATTATATTTTAAAACGTAGAGGTACATTTTATACCTAGTTAAAATTGTTTTAAAAATCGGCTGTATATCATATTTTTTTATTTTAATGTTTGTTGTTTAGGTACAAAAGAGACATTATGGGATCTTCCTAACTCAAAAAATGTTAGTGTTCGCGATCAACTTTTGGAGTTCCATTCTAAATGGTACTCTTCTCATTTAATGTACTTAACTATACTCGGAAAAGGTATTAACTTAAAAAATACTTTATTAAACATTTAAAATTAATTTTTGTAATCAATTTTAGAGGATTTAAATACTTTGGAAGAATTGGCAATATCTTTATTTGGAGACATTAAAAGAAAAGATGTAGAAAGACCATACTGGAATGATCCGATTTATAAAGAAGAACAACTGGCAACTAAGACTGTTGTAGTTCCAGTAAAAGATATCAGAGTGCTATCTGTCAATTTTCTTATTCCAGATCAAAGCAAATATTATAGAAGCATGGTAAAAATATCTGTTAATTATGTACACAATTTAAACATAAATGTTAATATATATTTTATTAACTAGCCTAGCAGGTATTTAAGCTCTTTATTTGGTCATGAAGGCCCTACGAGTATTTTAACAGTTTTAAAAAAAAGAGGATGGTCTAGTAAACTGTCAGCTGGCAATAAATTTGAAGCTAGAGGAATTGAGCTTTTTGATATTGATGTGGATTTAACTGAACAAGGAGTTGATCATGTTGATGACATTGTTAAATTAATTTTTCAAGTAATATTATATTTATTTAAGTAAACATTTTTAAATGAGATACATATTTATAATCTTTTATTTTATGATGGCTTAGTATGTGAATATGTTAAGACGTGAAGGACCCCAAGAATGGTTCCATGATGAAAATAGTAATATTAGTGCAATGCAATTTCAATTTAAAGATAAAGGTTCACCTTTAGATTATGTTTATCGATTGTCTTCTCATATGATTGTAAGTCATGCATTTAATTATTTAAGCATAATACTGACTGTTATTTGATCTTTATATAATATTTGTTTAGACTTTCAAATTAGAAGATGTTTTAACAGCTGAACATTTAATACGAGAATGGAAACCTGATTTAATAATAGAACTTTTATCTTACTTCAGACCAGATAACATGAGGTACCTATGAACAAAATAGAAACATAGAATAATACTAGAATTATTGGAGTTTTCATGAAATAACTTTGTATGACTAACTATAGCAGTGGCAAATTCTCTGGGCATGCCAAGCATGCTTAAGAATAAAAACTTAATTAGTAAAAATGCATCTATTATTTTATCATTAATAATATATTATTACGTATTTAAGAAAAATCACAATGTATGATAAGCGATAACAATTTGGTATATTTCTGTGGTACTTATCTCTATTTATTATGATTTCATCATAACTTTACTGACAGAGCATGCGATAGCTGTATGCGCAAACTATTATATAACACTTATTATTGCTGTAAAATACTGGCTATTCCGAGACCTGCTCCACAAGCAGTTGGGGTGCTATCCACCCAGGAGCCAGTGTATTATAATACACTGGCATAAAAGCCAGTTGTGTTTATAACAATTGTTTCCTGGCGTTATCATTTTTAGACCAATAAATAGAAATTAAAATAACTTAAATAGGAAATATTGTTAGTAATAAATTTTAAACTAAGTACATACCTATTTATTTAAAATATGTGACAATATAACCAATGTATTCTTATATGTGTTAAAATGTGAATTTATTAATATTCTAGAGTTACTGTAGTTTCCAAAATATTTCAAAACCAAACAGATACTATAGACAAATATTATGGAACACCATACTCAATTAAGAAAATACCAACAGAGACTTTAAATGTAATATAAATATATATATATATATATTTAGAAACCATTTATTATAACTAATATTAATTTAATTTAATTTTTTGAATGTTTAGGAATGGAAAAAAGATGATTTATGCGAAGATTTAAAAATGCCATCAAAGAATGAATTTGTTGCTACAGATTTTAATTTAGTGCCAATTGATAAAAATGTAATAAAATTATTTATCATATAATTTTCCCATTTTGTTAATAATATATTTTTCTGTTATAGGAACCAGCTCATCCACATATTATACATGAATCATTCCTTTTAAGATGTTGGTTTAAAACAGACACAGAATTTAGATTTCCTAAAGCATTTGTTTCAATTGACTTTTTCAGGTAATTAATTATATATAAGTTTTATAAATTTATAGCTATTAATACGGTAAACCACTCATTTTTTTTCTACTTAAATTATTCAAACAATAGCAATTGATGTTTTACTATTTTAAATACTGATCTTTCAACTACTACTGTATCTAATAAATTAAAAAAAATCATTACAATGTTATATTATTTAAGAGGCTTGGACTTCCTCCAATATGGGAAATATTGTAAATATTTAATATAGAAAATATTCACATCTCAAGCACAGGCGCAAATATGAAGAATTTTATAATATAAAAAACATATTGGATTTTGTAGTCTTACAAAAATATTCTGAGCGGAGTGTGAAATTTATTGGTTTTAGAATATTATATTTTTCTTTATTATAATAATTAAAAAATTGTAATATAAGGTGCCCCTCATAAGCTGTTCTTAGAACATTTTTTTTTTAAAGTGTTAGAAATAATTGCGATTAATTTTAATTTTAATTATTTTATTAAATTATCTGTAACTTATTTTAAAATATTTTTTTTATGTAGCCACATTGTAATGACTGATCCATTCCATTGCAATATTATGAGTCTTTTTGTGAGGTTATTTAATGAAGATTTTTCTGAATATACATGGGATGCAACCAGGGCTAGTCTAAATTTAATCATTCAACCAAGTAGTTATGGTTTCAAGGTAAAATACAATTTAAAACTCCTAATAAAATATTCATGTTATAAATTCAAATCATTTTTTTAGTTGCAATTGAGTGGATTTAATCACAAGTTACATATTTTGCTGAAGAAAACTATTGATAAGCTTTTGACTTTCAAGATTAATCCACTACGCTTTGAAATTCTTAAAGAAGAAGTAAGTCATACTAAGATTAAAAATAATTTTTTTACAATTTAAATTTTATATTCATTTATAGAAAATTAGAGATTTGAAAAATATTGATATGGAACAACCTTATCATAGTGCAATGAGGTATAATTCTGTCGTTTTATCAGAGGATGCATGGACTCCTAATGAATTACTAGCTGCTATTGATGGTAAGTAATGATATTATTCTTAATTTGAACTGTTTGATATAATGTCTTTATATTTTTAGATGTTAAGATTGAAAACATTGAAGAATTTATTAAAAAGTTCCTTTCCCAAATGTTTATGGAATCATTAGTATATGGTAACATAGATAAACCTGTAAGTACATTAAAATAATAACTATTAGTTTAACATATTACCTACTAAATGATGTGGTTTATTTTAGAAAGCATTAGAACTTATACAAATACTTGAAAAACCATTTTTGGGTCGAGATGGATTCCGTAGATTATTACCTCGTCAAATGGTTAGATCAAGAGAAGTACGACTTGAAGATCGTGAGTTAAATATTTTGATTTTATTTAAGTCCAAGCAAAGTAATAATATATTTGATTTTAGATCTATGTAATTTAATTTTTAATTTTTTCAATAAGAATGACAGGTTACTATTTTTTGTTGATACAGTAAAACCTTTTTAAGGCGCTCCCGTTTAATAAGCCGGCCTGCTTAATATGTGAATTTATTCTGGTCCTTACAGGTATCTTTTAACATAAAAAAAACATGCTTAATATGTATACCCGCTCTCTTTTATGGCTCATACCTTTTAAGTTTAACTAATGCTGAGCATTATTTTGAGCAATCTAGATTATGGATTACAATTATTTTATCCGAATTTTCGGATCAGTCCATTTTTATCCGGATTTTAGATTCAATTCAGATTTTGGATCTCATTGTTTTTGAGATAATCAGCTATTTTTTCATTATTTACCTAAATATACAAATATAATCTTGATTAAACAGATTGTAACATCTGTTTCAATCCATATATGGGTTGACCCGGATTTTGTGCTTAGCACTACTTCCATCACAGAAAAAAATACCACTTTATACATCTATAAACATTTTGTTGAAACGTTTATCTTATCTTCATTTTACACACCCACTTATGTACAATCATATATAGTACTGGGCGCAATAATATGTGTTCTGGCATAGTGCACTTGTAAACCGATTACCTATTTTATGTTATTGATTAGATATAGATAATGAACGGTATTTTGATATTTTATTACATTAGTATTATGACATTGTGACATGTTTACTTGGCACTTGACGTCCGTACTTGTATAACTAGTTGTGTTCAAGCCTTGAAGTGGTGCAAGTTTTTTTATTAATATGTATGTCCTTGTATGTACTATGTGTTCGTTTTATTATGTAATAAATAACATGTAACACCATGAACTATTTTCTAAATTATTTAAAGTAACCCTTTAAAATTGTACCAACAGGATCCCGAAAAACACGCTTCAATAGTATTACACCATCCCTCCTAATACACCATTTTATGATTTTCCCTTCAGGAGCGTCTTAACGAGGTTTTACTGTAATTACAAAGTTGAATACTTTTTGTTTCTTATTTTAAATTAAACATTAAATCTATTACAAAGATATTACAGATATATATTTATAATTATATACCTATTCAATAGTTGAATAATTTCTATAGAATTAATAATCAATAGGAGTAGGTTAAATTACAAAAGGGTTCAATTACCTTACTTTTAATTATATATATAAAGGTACTATACCTAATAATATACTTTTGTACTTTAATTTATATTCCATTGAGTTTGACTTAAAGATATTCAATTCAAGCATTTTATTTAAGGTGAAAGCGCATTATTCGAGACAACAAGTGATCATCACAGCAGTTCATGTGTTTATATACATTTACAATGTGGTGTTCAGTCTACATCAAAAAATATGATAGTTGGCCTATTCAACGAAATTATCAAAGAGTCGTGTTTTAACACCCTACGTACACAGGTAAAATAAAGTGTTTATGTTTAAATATAATGAAATTATTAAAATTAACTTTTTATACTAGGAACAACTTGGCTACATAGTATTTAGTTCATCAAGCAGAAGTCATGGAATACTGAATTTACGTATTATTGTACAATCTGACCGTACGCCAATGTATGTAGATTCAAGAATAGAAAATTATATAAACACTATTGAGGTTAGTTAATTTGAGTAGCTTCATTTTAATATTCTAATTAATTGATTGTTTTTTCTAGCAATTATTAATGAATATGCCTGAAGACGAATTTAACAAGTACAAAGATGCTTTAGCTGTTAAACTGTTAGAGAAACCAAAAGGCTTGATGAAACAAGCAGCTGTCTATCAGATAGAAATTGACACACAAGACTACAATTTCAACCGAGCACAAATAGAAGTGGAAGAATTAAAATTAATCACCAAAGATGATATTATTAAATTTTATAATGTAAGTTATTTTGCAATTATTTTAGTCTTATAACTAAGTGATAATTTGTATAGGATCAAATCAGTCAATCTGGGCCAGAAAGACATAAGCTAGCAGTACATGTCAGATCTACATTAAAGAATACAACTTCGGAAGAATTGGACAATACTTTGATGGCCAACAATGTATGTATTATTATTGATATAATGCGTAATGACCAATGTAAATATTGTTAGATTAATATTATTTTCCATCTTACAGACCATTTTGATTAAGGATATAACAGAATTTAAGAAAAAGCATCAACTGTATCAATTGTCAAATTCATTTATGCCTACTGTACACACAAAATCCAAGTTGTAATTTGATTTTTAAATTACTTCTTACAAAAATATTTCTTATATTTTTATACATTTAAATTATAATAATTCATGTAAAATCAAAATATATAACAAATTTTAGTTAGGATTGTATTTATAGTTATAGTTGAACATACAGTTTAGACTAGCAATTCTCAACCTGGAGCCAGCAGTTTATTTAGGATCACCTAAAAGGACACATAAAATAGCGTATAAATAAATATTTAGTTCTGGAATCATCTCTTTAAAAAGGTTGAGAATCACTAGTTTAGAAAAATTTTTAACTGGTTTCTGAAAAAAACATAACTATATTAAATTATTGAAATTTTTGTTCCATCAAATGTATTTATCAATTTTGTAAAATACTCAACTATTTAATAAAAGGAAAATTATTGTAATGATTAAATTTTATATTAAGAATTCATAGAAAACATAAATTATGTTACAAACTGTTTGATTTCTGAACCAAACACCTGGTTTTAATATTGTATTTATTTAACTTTGAAAAACAATCAATGTCAAACCCTAATTTATTACAAGATAATAAAAATATAGTGCCGAAATGGAGCAGTGATTATACAGATGATCATGTTGCACACATTCATCAGATCCATGCATGGTACTGCAAACAATATAATATAGTTTCACTAAACTTTTATGTGCTGTGATATTGTTTCTATTGCGTCCGTGGATTCCCAACTATGGACCACTGTGATGGTATTTAGTAAATATACAATAATAGATTTTGAATGTTATTGGCATGTGGACAATATTGCGTAATGCCATTATATTTTATGTATGTATAAATTAATGTACGTTTATACCCGACTTATAGATTTGGAAATTACTGAACCAATTGGCACCAAATGTTGCATACATATTCCTTGAGACTGCAGGTATAATTTAATCTAACTAAACACTTACTTTTATACGATATAAATTATACCTAGTGTTCTTTGCTTGATTTTCAACCCATCTAGTTTATCCGTTGCTATAGCGAAGCTCATACATGAATTTCGTTTTGGATTATGTAAATAAAATAATTTTAGATTCTGAGAGGAGCGTGAATACATTTTTTTTGAGGGGCGATTGTAAGTTCTTACATGAGACCTAGCAGGTAACAAAAATACATATGTTAGAACCTACACGATAGGACAATCGGACAATGAGATGTATAAGTTCCTATATTGTAAAAAAAAAAGGCACGTAAGACGTAGGTATATTTTAGTTGCTACACGGCGGAAAAACGATATAATGTAAGTTCTTACTGCACAGTTATATAAAGTTAAAATGTCAGTAAGCGTATACTTATGCTCACGATTAAAGAAATATTTAATCGTGCTTATGCTATATCAATACATCATACTGTATTGTTCTGTTGCTATATTATGGATTAAGTTATTAACTATATTTCATATATTAGGTGTACCTACTTAAACTGTAAAACAACTGATTATAATCAATAATGTTTAAAAAAAAAATAATAAAAATCACATACCTAATACACTATAAATAAAATATAATAAAAATCGCATGATACTATTATTTTAAATAGTAAGAGGTTTATTACTGAAACTTAAAAATTTAACATAATCGTATTGATTAATTTTATTTGTTGTATAATCTAAAATGTTTTCATTTATGAAATCTTTTTCAGCGTATTTTTTAGTATAAGTAGCATATTTTATTCACTGTGTAAGAACTTATACATCTAACTTTTGTATTCGTGTAGTTAGATTTCCCCCCCCCTGCGGATTTTAGCGGTACTGTACGTTTCCCCCTTCATTTATATAGGTACTAAGGTACTCATATATTTTTTACACATGATAATAGGTTGGAAAATAGGTTACTTTTTTTACTCGATCATCATATTGGCATATATGTAACACGTACGTGGCATATAATTTATGATCGACTAACGACTATCATCCATCACGTTATGGATTTATTAGTTATTGCCCAATTAAATGGGTAATGATTGATAAGCTAAGCCAAAGTTATGTGAAAGTATTATAGAATTATATGTATATATTAATTTAACGATTATTTAATAAAAAATCTCGCAAACATTTATTTATTTGCATTAATTGTAATTTTTATATTATTGTATAATATTTTTATTATTATATCACATTTATAGGAAGTTCCTATTTAGTTTCTGAGTAGGAATATTAACGTACGTAATTGGTTATTTGCTACTCTCATGTAGGAATCTATTTTATTCCCCTCTTTTGAGAGCATAAATTGAAAATTCTCAGTAGGTACTTTTAAAATAATTGCAAGTATGGAAAAACGGGACATTTTTAAGGAAAATCAATTTAAGTTATTCTAAGAGTAATTTAAAAAAGTAAGTGGATGCCACTCTGCTGTACAGTAGGTTACAAGCGGGTCATTGTATAATGGATGGCTTTTTTTGTTTTTCCCTGCGCTTTTGAAAACTATTGGGAATTTTAAAAAATGACCTCCTGACTAGATTCACTTTCCCATCAAACAATATACTGTTGAAGAAAATCGAAGCATTATTTCGACTACTTATTATGTACACAGACACAAAAATAAAATAAAAAAACACATCATTGTAAAATCAATACATTCATCGCTCCGCTCAGAATCTAAAATAAGTTGAGCTTGAGCATAAATTCACAATGTTACGTTAATGTTAAATTGTATAATTACTTTCAAATCTTAAATCTGTAGTATCATAGTTCATAAGTCAGTTAGATTTTGTAATGATGTATGTACACACGTAATTTTTAGAGCTATACCTACTTCCAACATAACTGCAACTTTTGTGCAGAAATATTAAAAGTTTCAACTGTTTCAAGTTTATATCTATATTATATAATATTTTTAGCAAAAATAAATAAACTATAAAAAAATCTATAAAACTATAAATAATTTTTTATTTGGTGTTCGATGTTAGAATTTATTTTCACGAAAATTTGTAAATTATTTTGAGTTAATAATTTATAAAATATTGTATCTTAAAATATCTGATATTTAAAAAATGAATACCTACAATATTCCTTATAGAAAAACCATTAACAAAAAAGAGTTTATACCAGAGTCACATTCATTTTTTATGAGCTTTTTAAGTTCAAATTCTGTCTGGTAGGTATCGACCTTTTACCCGTGCTGACGCGTATTGTTCGTCAGTCTCCGTTATCGGTCGTGACCTTTTCATATTTCTACAATATATTAAATATTAATATAAACTTGTTAAGGGCAATGTCTACAGTTTGGGCCTTTTCTACAATGCCCGAGCGTTTTATAAAATGCCATTCTTATATTGAGCAGTATAATATAATGAATAATGATAATTGATATGTAACTATAAGATTTATATAATTAAAAAATATAATATTTATTTAAATTTTAATATCACTTATTGTCACGCATTTACATACTGCTTTCGTGGCATTTTGATGTACATAGTTGCTCCACTGCTTCAGTGGCGTATCTATGGCGGGGGGGTATATGGGGGGCCGTACACCCCCCCCTATATGAGACCAAATTTTGTACACAATACAACAAGTATATAATAATATGAATATAATATGTGTATACTGAAATACTGAATGTCTATAAAAATTGTATATCCCCCCCCCCAACTGGTCCGAGAAACGTTTTTGCGTTGCTTTGTTCATTGTATACTTGTACTCGGAGTGTACTCGGAGTAGGGCGGGCGTTATTCGAATGAAATTTTATTTAGATGATATTTTATTCGAATAAAAATTATTCGGATAATTTTCAAACATTATTATTCGAATAAAAAATTATTTATTTAATATTATAAATATTATTTGAACTTATAAGTACAAGTTGTACTTTGCCGTGTCTTCCAATTTTTGTAACACACAAATTGGATAATTTCCGTGCTGTCTCTCGGAGTGAAATTTTGGTTTGTGGCACATCGTCGAATTCCAGAAAACGTATTATGAGGGTGTGGTCAGGGGCGCATTAAGGGTTCACATATGGGGGGCAAAATTATTTTGCGGTCCTAGTGTATTTTATGAATACTCATATATATGAAAGTATAAAAAAATTACAAAAAATTTACCACCCCCAAAAAACTTCCACCCAGGGAAAATACCCCTTTCCCCCCCCTTGATGAGCCCATGGGTGTGGTGGTAAGCTGGTGCGCGGATTTCGTTCATATTCATTATGCATAGTGCATACTGCATAGTCATTCCCCCGACAAATGTAATTTAATTTGTCATGGTCATTCACCTGCAGTGGCGCCGAAGTGTTAAAAAAACATACTATGACATCGTACATCAAGGGACCCTCCCCTATCACACCCCTTTTTTTTAATATAACAATCAGATGCAATCAAATCACCTCCGTGTAATGCAATGTACAATCATTTATTTTTATGTCTTAACGTAAGTTCTGGATCCATAGCGGGATCCCCTGCAGTACCCTACGGTGGGCACCCCATTTAAAAAGTCTACTACAACATATGTCACAAATAAACTTGGTCATCGGCGCTATTGTCATTCACTCCTTCGTCACTCACCCATCGTTGGTGCATAATGCAATACTGCTAGTGCATTCAGCATTGCGATTTGTCGACTGAATTTAATTGATTAGTAAAGTAATTAAATGGCAAGTATAGGTACCTATTTAGTATTTCTGCTATTGTCTGTAATTCTGTATATCTATATACTATATTCAGAAATGTACACTACATCATAGTACAGGTATAACCTTTAGGCTAAAATAATTAATATGTCAAGCGGTCATCCAACCACCACCTAAAAAAGTTACGCTGTTACGCTTTTTTTAAATTAATGATCATACTCAAAATATATTAAACCATAATATTAATTTTATATTTTATCAAATTTAGGTAATAATATGTACCAAATTGAGATGTTTTTTTAAATATATTTATTTGAATTAGATAAACTTGCAAATATTTAAAACTGTTATATAGGTAACTGTGAATAAACATTTACATTCAAACTAACAAGGTTTATAACCTTGACTCACCTCATGAATAAGGATAGCTTGTTTATAAAAAACGTGTTTTTTCAAAAAAAAACTGTTTTAATCGATTAAAACTTCTTATTTTAAAACAATTTTTAACTTTTTTAAACAGGATTTCATCGAGTTTAAAACGAAATATGTAATTTATTATGAACAATTGTTGTATGAGTACACTGTACTTAGGTACAAAAAAAGAAATTTATTTATTTATAGTCTATTTATTACATTTTATTTATTATAATTTAATTGACTTTTTTTTAAATTTTATAAATTTGATTATTAAACTATAAAAAATGTATTAATTGTTACAAACAAAATTAATAAATAGGTTGCTAGTAGGTACTCAAATTTATAAGCTCATAAATTGATAAATTAAATCTTTTTTAAACATTTTAAAGACATTTTGTAACCATGTGACAGTTGCCCCACAAAATAACTGTTTTTGTGTTATGATGTATCATTATTGTATGTTTAAATTCATCTAATTTGTTGTTATGCCCTTGAGCTTGTCATCCTGTAAGTGATTTCATTTGTTTTTCTTTCGATATAGTTACTTTACTTCAGCCATCCATTAATGGTGTATGACGTATGTATAATGTATATATCAGCCGGACGCCAGTTAATATACAAATCTATGTTTTTAAATGTCCTATACTTATATATTTTATTCAAGTAGTATGGCTAATGTGCACACTTTGGTCTTACTATTTTTAACCTTTAATTAACATTGCCACCTACTATAATATATATTGAATACCCTCTACAGTTTATATGCCTGGTAACTAACTTTATAACTTAAATGAATATGAAATATTATTGACGACAATAGACTCAAACTTTAGATGAAGTCTGCTTGATTTCATTGGCTATATAAATTTGTGTCCAAAAAACCAACTTATCAGTAGTTCTTATTTGTTTAAGAGCTAACCAGGTCATATATATGTATTTTTTTTAACCTTACAACTTTTATTAATTACTTATTATACATATTGCTTACTAAAGGAATATTTCTTAATTGCATTAATCAAAAATATATACAATTCAATAATTTATATTCTTCATTGAAAATAAAACAAACATATATTTGTTTAATTCAACTTATGAACTAATAACTATACAAATTTCAGATCAAAATGAACATTATAAATAAACAATACAAAGTTAACTCAATGACTGCAATATTGAAGTCGTATAAAACATAAAACCCATAGTAAAAATATACTGCTGTTGAGTAAATTCATTTGTTTTAATAATATATATATATAAAGAAAAAAACAAATTTGAATAATATAAAATATTTATAGGTATAATGCCTATTTTTTTTAACTTAAAAAAACATTTATAATATTATTTATTTTTTACACAAAAGTCTAAATATGCATAAAATGTTTACATTGTTTTATAAAACAATCATGTAAGAATATTAATTACGAAACATTTTTTTACTGTTAATTTTATTCTAACAATAATCATTATTCATTTGTGCATTATAATTTTATAAATTAAACTAATAGGTTTTTTTAATGTGATTTATAAACATTGTTTTCAACTAGGAGTTGGAGCTTTTTTCTCCATTTATGTAATTGTATCTATTTAACAAGTCATTTTCTTCTTCTTCTTCTTCTTCTTCGTCGTCATCATCATCATCATCATCATCATCCAAATAACGTTTAGTTCTAATAGATTTTCTAGGTGGAGACCTAAATCATTTTTTATTATGTTTATTAATTTCATTCAACATTAGTTTTTAAATTACCTTAAGTTTTCTTCAGACGAACTAGATGAATCGGGAGTGTTCCGTCCACTTGGAGTTGGACTTCCAGGTGGCGAAAATGCTTGTAAAAGTTTACCTTTACTGTCTTTCCAAAAATGTGACTAAAAGAAAAACCTAGATTATATTCAGGCAAAGTTAACGCTAAGCTTTTAACTTACAATTGGTCCATCTCGGCCAAACAACAACAAGAATGAAACAATAAAGTCTCTTGATCTTTCTTCCCATCGTTGCAACATGTCTACTTTTTTTTCACCAATAGTTCCCATTACTCGCTTACTGCGGTCTTTAAGTTCTTCCATTTTATTTTGGAGTTTTAACTTTTTTTCCTAAAATCAATTATAATTAGTATCATCTTCAAGTGCCTATATTTTTAAGATAATTTATGTAAAAATCTAACCTTTAAATAAGATACATTTAAATCTTTGGCACTGTACCCACGTTGAAGATTACGTCGAACATACATATCATAGTCCCGTACTATTCGAGAAATAACGTCTGACGTTGATACACCCTCAGTCCTTTGGGTGCCTACAAACATACCTTTTTCTTTAAGCCCTCCATAAATATCTTGACCATCTTCATTAATGTAAGGTATATCATCATGAGCAACAAAATCAATCTACACAGAATTTAAAACTCACATTTCTCACTCAAAATAAAACAATATTACTTTTAATTACTTTATTATCTATTAAAAATTGGTCATCAGTTTCCCATGGTGCATCTTTAAGAACTTCATCTATATAACGGCAATGTCTAACAGCTTCATACCTTTCTTCATCCGTCATTACAGTCTTACCTTTAAAAGTATGTGTGACACTGTCACTGCATACTAAAATTCATACCCAACAAATATATTTATGACTATAAATTAACTTTAATTTATTTACAACACTAAATTATTTTAGTCTAATTTTTAAGACAAGTTATATCAACTAACCTCCAACAATCAAGTAAACATTTTGGAATACAGTTTTTGCTTGCATTAACTGCCTAGCATGTCCTTGATGGAACATATCATAAACACCATCAGCATACACCCTAATTCTTCGAGGAGCTGCAAATAACAAACATTGTCTAAATTTAAAATAATATTCAGCTGTAGATAATTTAATAGACATAGATAACCATAATTCTATACATTTTTTATTTATTTAGTAAATATAATATAATTGTAAATTTGGATAGTATGTTTATTTATTAATATGAAATGTTAGTTTGCCTTATAGGGTTTGACATGGTCACACTAAGTGGCGTAATTGTGGGGAAGGCACTCCCCCTGAAATATTTGTAAGCTACAGGAGTGTTACCCCACCCTCCAGATATGCCATAGTAGACATTTTTAAATCATCTAAAATAAAGAAAGAATACATTACATTTAATATAGCTACATAAAATAAAAATATTTTTTTCTTAATCCATCACCATTTGCTTGGGTTAAATATTCACCATAAACTTGAAATATACATATAAAACTAACCTTAATAGTATCGAGACTATACCTTTTAATAATTTATAATAACATATGAGTGTATATTTTATATTTTTTTAGTATATTTTGATGTAAAAAAAAATGTAGACAACTTTTAACCCCACGCGAAGTGAATGTGGCATCAAAAATAAGTGTCAAGTAGTAAGTAATCGATTCAATTATTGCATTTAAGTACGTTTATTTCATATTCTTCCTATAGTATAATATGTTGATGTATTGTCAACATTATCTTATTATCTTGATTACAAAAATAACCCAATAATATTTTGAATTATGATTACATGATTATCATCACATTATTTTCAAATTTTACATATCACCTTTTTTTCTTTTTAATTCTGGTACCTTTCTTACTTATTACTTTGTGTTTTTTAATAATATGGGTACCTTCAATATATTATACAATCCATAAAATGAGTTTTAAGACTACTGTAAAAACAAACAATTATGTTATGGTTTTGATTTTGGTGAATAAATTATTTTGACTTCCCAAAGTTTTTTAACCGGTCACACTTCATACAATTTGGTTATATTTTTATGAACACAGAAGCTCTTTTTAAGTTAATAGGAATAATGATTAGGTTAAATATATTTCTAACTTTAACTTTTCCATAAATGAATCAGTTTATTTAGCTATTGGACATAAATGATAATTCAATAATTATCTACAGTTTAACAAACCAAGACAGAACACAACATTTAGAACATATACCTACACAAACAAACACATACAAATCACTAGTATAGTATAGTTTTTATCGAAGATAGCGGTGATATTAATTGCTACAGTCTGAATTCATAGGCTGTAAAAAGTACATAAAATACTATACAATTTTCAGAAAACCTAAATATTAATTTCATAATATGCTATAAAAGACTTTATTAGTTTATTTATTTAATTTCAACAAACAATCAGCAACCCTTTATGATGAATAGAGAGGATATATTGTATACCATACACATTTAAGTTACCGTATACAGAGGTAGTAAAAAGGGATAAAATAAATGGTATAGATGATAGTGAGAGATAAATAAGTAAATAAGTAACTTAAATATGGGCATTTTTCATTTTTCTAATTTACACTTATAAGGGACAAAATAAAGCTGAAATAGTGTTCTGAAACCCTTTACCCAAAAATTATTGACTTCAAGTTTTCACTATACAAATGTGATCATAGACATTTTGCCAATTGACATTAAATGGAACTACCTAATATAATATATATATATACATATTTTTATAATATAGTTCATACCTAAGCCAGAATTGGCCATATCCATAGTGATTTTTGTACTATAATCACAAGCATCTCGTTCTTCAACTGCATCTTTATCTGTACTAAAAGGTGCAGGTTTGAAAATAGACTAAAATCAAAAGATTGTAGACAGCTGTTAATATTTAATTAATTACTTAAAGTGGTATTTTAGTATTTACTATTTAGTCTACAAATTACACAATTAACTATATTCAGTTGTATAGTTAAAATAATATTCTAATGACTATTAAAAAAAATATTTTTAATTATTTTTTCATGTTTAGTAGCTTTAACAAATTAAATTTTTACTCTCCCTCTTATTCAAGGTATCAATTTAATTTAACTATACCAAAATGGTGCTGTATCTTATTTTTGAATTATTTATTAATATTATGGAATATAGACAAAGTAAATTATATGTAAGTGGTATTCAATATAATTTTAATTATAATACATAATATCAAAAATGTATTCTGTAAGAGTATGCTTTTGGGACAATTTTAATATGATATCAAAATGAATCCACTTTCTTTTATTATTATTTTGGTTCAAAATACTTATTCGATTTTTAGCATCTTTTTTATATATATTATACTATACTGATTTTCTCACGCTTACTATTTAATGAACTTATTGTTTTGTGTCACAGATCGTATTGTATATATAATGAAATAAAATGTAAGTATGTAACCATATAAACTGAGAAATAATATGATAAAAGCAATTATTATTGCAATAATTAATAATAACAGAAAAACCCTCCTACGACATAATACTACATAATGGAATTTTTTTTATCAGTCAAAACAGTACTAATAGCTTTGTTAAACACCTGCTTTTGCTCAAACACATTTTTCTCTAGATTGTTGAAAAACATATAAATCATTACAAGGTTTCAACAAGTAAAACAGAAAATAATATATATATATATATTATAAACATTTAATTAAGTATATACATCATCCACTACATCTCAAGGACAAATTAATAATGATGTTTGCTATTTTAGTTGAAAATAGATTTATAAAATACATAGATACCTAATCCAAACAATCATATAAAATATACTGAATAAATTAACAAATAAAATATATTTTACAATTTGTAATTGCTACATTACTAATACAAATATTAGTATCATTATTCATTATGGTTTCCCAAATCTGACTAAAGGTTATTCAGATAAAAATGGTATGTTTAAAAGAGTGATTCGCTGAAAACATTCAAAATTGTATAATAGACTAATTATCTAATGGAGATGTTTCATAAAATAAATTTAAATAATAATTATGCACATCTTATACAATTAATAAGAACCTATAAGAGATTTGTTTTAATAAAGATAAAACTGTATAATCAAATAATTTTTGTCGGAACAATATTGTCCAAAGCCTTACTAATTTTATAGATCTGTATGATTATATTTCACATCCTCCAAAGTACACCATTTTTTTAGACATAAATAAATAAAACTAGTTTCTTTAACCACTAATTTTACAAAACTACTGAACTTAATTTAAAAAATATTATTCTCTATATAAACTATGAAGGTTTCTTATAATATATATAACTATTTTAATTTTAATTTTGTCAAGGTAAAAATTAAGTAGATGACTTCAATAATAACCATAAATATATTGCTTCTTTGTCATTGAAAAATCTAAATTGTAGAACTGATCTAAGGTTTTTAAGATTGTATACATTTTTTAATATTATTAAATTATATAAATTATAACTAGTTATATTAGTACAGTAGCATAAGAATACCGAAACAATTATTTCAAAAAAACTTATCTTGTTCAAATGCAATCAACCTACATTCAATCCCACCAAACAAACATAGTTCAGTTCATAGTGGCAGAGTCCACTCACTCACATACTTCTCATTAATGTGACAAATTAAAGCAGATATGCCAGTTTAATAACTTAACAGTAAGGTTTCTATTTACTTTTTTTTTATCATGGTTAGCTGCCAGAACAATAGTCCACATGCAATTTTGTTAAGAAAGCTAGTATTTGAAAACAAAATACCTATTTATATTATGGTTATATATTTAAAAAATAACAAACATCAACAATTGAACATTAACACATCCAGACAACCAGTAGAAACTTAAGAATTCACAGAATTTAATTGATGGGCTGAAACTGTACAACTATAAAATATATAGGTACAATGAAATATTTGAAATTGTCTAGTCAATTATTTAATATTAGATGCATACTTATTTGTATATTAAAGGCTAGTATTTTATTCCTCTGTATATATATATTTATACGAGATTAAATATCTCTATATTAGTATTCTACAATGAACATGGTAATATGTTTTGTAAATTATGTTAAATAATATACATACCGGAGCAACATTGTGTAACTTAGCGTGTTCACATTTTTGTAATACATTTTTATTGCTGACATGTATTTCCACTTCTGTTGTATTATTAGTCACGTCTCTTGTTCTTTTCTTAGACATGTTTGTGTGTTAACTATACGTCCAAAATAATAATAATAATAATTAATAAGTTAATGGTGCCTATAAAAATAAAAATTAAAAATAATTAATTCAACAGAATTTAACTACATTATATAAAAATATCAAAAAATAAGTACATATTATATTTTGTCAGACAACGTAGTGTTAAATTAAAACTAAATAAATTAAATATTTTAAATTGTACATATTTCTCACAGTTTTAATAATAGGTGTTAAGAAATTATTTAATAATAAATTCTTAGTAACTATTCACGGTAATACATCAAATCTATTTCATCATATTTTAATAATTTGAAAACTTAATAAGTTAAATCATGAACAAAAAATGTAGTTCATAAAAATAATATTTACAGCCATCTATTTTATTTAAAATATAATTTACCATTAAATTAATGATTTATAAAATGACAAATTACTATATACTATTGTCATACCATATACAAATCTGTTGTATAGGTACAATATCTCTATAAAGTATAAATACTTAATGAAAATAATATATATGAAATTAATAATTTCCCTAAATAAGCTATGACCTTGGCTATAACTGTTTTAAGCATTTAACCAAGTATTTTCCAAAATCAAGTAAAAAACATACCTACTGTAAGATCAATAAAAAAAAATGTCCACCTTCAAATCTCAAAGTAAATCTAAAAAAAGACTATAATCATAATGAAAAAACTATAATCTTGAAATATACTTAACATGAATTTAAGTTTAAACTTGTAAAATAAAATTAATAAATTACAAATTTAACTGTACGTCTGTACCTATATTATATATTATGCATAATACAAACCTACTGAAAATATGGCTATATTGCATTATTTTTAACATTGAAATATTTTAAAGAAGGTACACTAATAAGTAATAACATAATACGATAATACAGTGTAATGAGTTATTATTCCATCAAGTATGTACTAAAATCATACTAAATTGAATACTCACGGAACAAAAAGAATACTGCGCATAAAATAATATTGTATTAAAGCAGGTAAGTATAGTTCGAGTCAATCGTAATTTGACATCGTACGCGTATGATTTACGAATTACAATTGAATTTAACTAGATTGTTATATGGACGGCAATAAACCGATTGCTAAATAAACTACCGGGTGAAGTATTAAATGCGGTAATTGATAAATCGTTCAAACTTCAAATTGGTAGTTTCAGTGAGAAAATTGCGCAAACTATATTTTTCGAATTGGGTTGTGCCATTATCTCCGGAGTGGTGGAGTCCGGACGGTGCTGGTCGGTACGGAAATGTTTTACGTTATCAGCCTATTATCAGCCGACACCGCATGTTTGTCAACGTCACGGATTAGTCACACCACGGTTCAATCTTTCACGGTGAGTCACACCAAGGTTAACCATCTACTGGGTTTCCATCTACAACTTACTATGGAGTTGGAACAATATAATTTTATTTTGGCAAACTGTTTTGCACGGTTTTAAACGGACGAACGGTAACACTGCGCGCTGTCGTCTATCGTAGTTCTATGTTTTAAAAATATTTTTCGTGCAGCTCCTTGATGTTGTTATTAATAACAAAAATGCATAAATTTATACATTTTAATTTAATTTTGTAAATTATTGTGTGTCTATGGTAAATGGCAATAGAAGTATATGGTCTGCCCTGTAGGTACAAAAATTCGGTAGGTAAATCGGCGGAAGGGTACATGGGTGGATACAAACATATATTATACTTATCTATGGATACAAAGATCCCAAACGGATGGGGGAGACTAATTAAAAAAAATATTACAAAAGTATAATTTGTTACCTTTTTTTGTGAATGATGCGGGGGAATTGTCCCTATTGCCCACCTCCATTCTAACCGCCCTTTTAAATTATTTTAAATGATTCATAAAAAACAATGTTGTATGTACTTACTAGACTTACCTATTGTGTTTTAAAACAAACAAATTTTTTTAGTTTTTTTTTTCTATAAATATCAATACATTTTTATTGGTCTTGAAATTAATAATATCTGCTTCGACAACCAAGGCCATTATCATTATATTTAATAGCAAATTTGTTAGGTCAAAAAGCTTGGAAATTGAATACAAGGCTCCTGATATATTGTTACAATAGCAGTTGATAAATATTTAAAATATGTACATATGCACAAGCTCAAGCACAATGTATTTATATTAGCATTTAAAGAACTTTAAATGACAGTGTTAATCAAATTGAAAAATGATTTTTTAGTTAAAAATGTTTGAAATGATCAACTTTTATAGCTAAAGATACACGTAAATAGATTATTCTGTTACCAAAAACCATAAAAAATATAAAAACACAGTTATTTTTATCGTTACCTATTTTATTTTCAAATTTGGACGAAATATCCTAAGCTGACAAACCGTCTACGTTCAGAATCGTTCAGGTACAGAAAAAGTATTTAATTTTCAAAAATCAATATTTTTAACCTTCAGACTTTCTACCTTCAGACAACCATAAAACAATATGGTACGCTCAACTTTTTATTTTATTTACAAATTAATCTCAAAACAATTTATGACTTATGACTTATGGGAAACCTTGTATTACATTTTTAAGTTTTTTGACCAAGCCAATAAATTGTTATGGGCTGTAATGAAATTTCAAGTTTTTAAGATTATATTGTTAGGTACTATAAAGACGTATATCATTTTAAACAAAACTAATAAGTCACACAAAATATATATTTTTTTTTAACTTTGGTTTAACTCTTTTACTCGAAGTTTATTTAAAAATAAAAGTGATAAAATACTTAATAAATAATTATAATTTCCTGTTACCAATATCCGAAAGAAGACCATGTAAAACGTAATTTACTGACAGCGCAATAGTTTCTAGGCTACATGTAAAAAACAATTAATTTGTTTTTCGATAAGAATATTTGATTAAGAAAAAGTATTTAAACCAAAGTGTATTATTGATATCAAGGATCATAAAAAAGCTTGAACATTTAATACAAAGGTCCTAATATATTGTTACATGGACATTTGAAAAATATTAAAAATCCAGTGATAATTTTTTTTTGTAAGCATCTAAAGTTCAAATTTTGATAAAATACGTAAAAATCTCAAAAATTATTTTAAGTTCGAAATTCATAAAAAATTTAATATTTTTTTATTTTTATTTTTATAAAAATTACACAATCTATACTAAGAGCACAATAAGCGTATTTAAAGAGAGTAAGCAAGCTGGATAATACAGGGGTAAGAAGTCACCCATAAGCAACACTTAGCATGAGCACAGATTATGTTGATCTATGACTTAGTGGACAGGAAGAGTGAAGTGTGTAAACGAGGTATAATATCGTTAGGAGTTATGGGATTAGAAGGTTCCTGCACCATCTCCTTTTCAGACGTTGTCGAGGTGCATTGGACAAAGTTACAAAAATTGTAGGTAATATAAACCTTTAATTAAATATTATGGCATGTAGAGTCCAGATAGTTTATGTTAGCACTTAACACTTAAGTGTAATTATACCGTTATTGAAAATTTATCCAAAAATAATAAAAATTGGCAAACCTCATATTATAACATATTATAGTGTAGGCCAAACAAAATAGGGTAATGTTATTAAGTTACTAAGTTTTATAAATTTAAATTTTTTCTCGATTTAAAAAAAATACTTGCATATACAGGCGCGTATACAGAGGAATTTTGGGGGTTCACCCCCGAAAATGAATAGTTGTGTATTTATTTATATCCATTATCGATAACTACAACTTACAAGACGAGGACCACTAATAATATAACTCCCCTCCCCGTATTTTTTTTTTGTGTACAATGCCTGTCTGTATATACCTACCAATTTTAAAAGTATTCGAGTAGGTACATGTTCTGAATACTAAATAAAATAAAAATTATTTTTACAAGACTGTACCTACCTGTTTTCTACATGTATTTATCTTTTATTTAAAATTTAAATTTAAATACAAATATAATTTATACCTAACTCAAAACATATTATCGTGGCATATTGCTCCCCACCACATGAATTATATATTTTTATACAATCTATTCATATTAACCTTGCCCCCCGGCCCCCACCAATGTTCTATACCATCGTTAATCTCTCAATCCTCAAACCAGTTTAAACTTTAAAGTAACAAAATATGTTATCTTCAATTTATATTGAAAAAAAGTTGTTTTGAGTTTTAACGTTAAGTCAATACCTATGAATATTAAATTCTAATTGCAATTTATGTTATGTGTATTTATGTGTTGAGTAATTTAGTTTTTAATATTTCGTTTTCACTATTATAGTATCTGGCTATAGTATTGTTTTGTTTTTAAATTAGCTGCCCAGTGCCAAAATACAGATCAATTTTGTAATTAGTTGATTAACACAGATTATTGTTAGTTTGAGTTAAGAAAAACAATTTTTTTTTAATATAATGTTTTACCCAAAATATTTAAACTTATTTTTTGCATTGTTAATGCCGTGTATAGCCTTTGACTCTTCAGATTTAAAATGTGAAGTGTGTTGTCGTCTTGTCGAAGAAATACAACGTAATGTTAGTTCTGTGGATCCAGTTAATATTGTGCAAGTTTCTAATTTTCGATTGGATGGCAATGGTGATCAAATAAAACAGACTATTCCATTAGCTCGGTCACAATTATACTTAACAGAGGTAATGGATTCTGTGTGTGAAAAGATGAAAGATTATGTACGTGCTACATTTAAGAAAAATGGCACATTGACAGTTATGCCATTGATACTAGATGGCAAAATGAACCCATTGATGAGTGAGGTGGATGTGGTTCAAGACTCTGACCTGAACAAAAGTGTACAATATTATTGCGAAGACATTGTGGATGATATTGAAGAAGATCTCATAAATATTATTAAGTCTGAAGATGACGACCACCTTGTTCATTCCATTTGTTCTAATATCATGCGATTGTGCCCAATTAAAAACAATAAAGTAGAATTATAACCAAAAGTTATTATATTTAATGTTATGATTAAAAATTGTTATACATAATATAACGCTGATGTGATTTTATGTTAATTTCTATTATTTTAATAACCTAATACATATTTTACTGTTAAGATACTCATGTCCTATACAAGTGTGCATTTTGCCTTTCATTTTTCATTTTGATATACAGCCAAACCACTATTAGGCTTGTTGGCTTGGATACTATAAAAATTTAACTGTTACATAACTATTGGCTATTGTCTATTACAATACCTAAGTAGTAACTAGTAAGTCATATTATTTGTCATTATTAATAGCCAGTGCCAACATCATTTTTTATTACTGATCTCTATTATTCTACTAATTACTGTAGTACTAATGAAAAATAAATTAATGATACTTTTAAACAGGCATTTAATTTTTTAGTTTGATAATTTTATTAAAAATAATTTATCTTAATTCTTGTGTCTTATGTAAATCTTGCATCAAAAATTATTTATCTTACTTGAAGGTTCTAAGGCTTAACAACATATACATAAATTATATAATATATTTTAAATACTTACTGAACTTTGGTGAGCACAACGTATAGAATAAGAAGACTATTTTGACTTGTTATATCTAATGATTTCTATTATTCTACTTTAAAAATTATGTATTGGGCAGTATTATGTCATATGACTGACTTTTTTCTATGTCTAAAATGTTTATAGTTTACAAGTATAGTAACAATTTAATAAATTATATATTTTATTTTTAAAAACAAATTGAATAATTTTCAGTTATAACTCATAAGTTTATTGATCACAAATTCTATATTACTATAAAATTGTAATGAACTATAATAGATGAAATAGGTACCTACTATCCTCAATGTTAAGAATTTTTGATAAACCGTGTACTAAAATATTATATTTAAAATGAGAAATTTGAAACACAATTTTTGAATTTTAAGTATAAGGTAACTACTTTTCACTGAATTAAATCAAAAGACAATTTATAGTTATATTTTTAAAATACAATATCCAATTTTAATTACACAATTATGTTACAAATTAACTTTAAAATAAAGATACAACTTAAATGTTGTTACCATTGAATTGTTGTTGTGATTACCTACCCATAAACTCTTCTGATTTTATTTAGGTCATAGCAATAGTTGATACTAATAAATTACCTTATATAATTATAGACATAGATTTTATTAGGATATTAAACATTTAACAGACAATTTTCACATAAATATAATATTTATGCCCAAATTCAAAAAATAATAAAAATTCCATTAATAAAATGTTAAAAGTTAAAATTTAATTTAAATATTTTTTTATATATTAATTAAATTGTTTTGAAAAAATATTTAGACAAATCAACATGTCACACCATTAAAAATATTTTTCTTTACAGTGTATACCAGTGGTCGGCAACCTTTTTAGACTCCCGGGCCACATTCATAAACTAAAGAGTTCGCGGGCCAGACAAAAATAAAAATTTTATATTCCAAATTAATTACTAAGAAAAAAAATAACTGTTTAAAATTTTAAAACTTTATGATTTTTTTTGATATGATATTCAATTATATTTCGTTGTAGAATTTAAAGCGGGCCGTATTCAATAGACTATACAATGGTCTATACAATACTTTTTAAAATAATATGTCTTTAATCCAAGATTACTCAAAAACATAAATAAAAATGATTTTGCGTAAATGGTTTGGTTATGTTGCACGTATATTAGACAAAGAAAAAAAATGGAGACATCTTAAATTTGTTCTTTTTAAAATTAAATTTTTTTTTATTAACAATTATATAAAACCCAGATTATGATATAAGCTTCTTACTATTTTTGAGACCGGTCACTGTTCCAATGAGCGATCTACCGAGTCGGTGGTAACAGCAAATAGATATGTACGATAAAGTGTTTTAGGTAGAAAGTATGATCTATAGATAACCAATATTTATGGTGTACACAAAACATAATTAATTACCATTCAGTTACTATATATCTATTTTTTCTGTTTTTTTTTGCAAGTGTGAATTTTGATTTAAAAAAAAAAGTAAATCTTCTACAAAAATGGGGTATTTATACAGAAACATAAATGTGAATGAAGTTAAGTGTGTTAAAAATGTAAATATATTTTAATTACTAATGACCATAATAATGTCTATCCAAAAAAGATTATTTATGGCACTAAATGTGATGTACAATTACAATAAATTATAGGACTAGTAAGAAAAGAACACTCGATACACAGGCGTCACTTTAAAACATTTTTGACTGAGTGTACAAAAAACGGATGTCAGACATATCAGTCAATTGGTGCAGGAAATATAAATATCATAGTAATTAAGTTCTAACAGAAATAATATAACTTGTCTGGTACTTGGTATATAATATGAGACGAGACCATTACATAATAAAGTTTTATGGACAGGAAAATTGGAGTGAAGATGTTTTTTTTTTTTTTTTTTTGGCATAACTGAATGGTATGAATATTATTTATTGGTGTATAATTTTACTATTTAAACTATTTATTAATGATAGTATATTAATTATTTAAGTTGACTAGGTAGTAATAAAATCATTTTAATTAATGAGTGGATTACTCCTGATCATACAAAATGTGTACCAAAATATCAACATTTGTTATAGTATTAACTATTGATTTATAGTGAAAAACATATTTATTTTCTTAACATATTAACTTCTAATTTATTTCATTATTTTATATAATTTTTAGGATTTACAAAAATAATTAATTTTAATTAAGTTTATTGAATTAATGTCCTTTTTTAAAAATGTGGTTGCTTAACTTAACATTCAATTACTAGGATCTTGAAATTCTGATTTTATATTTTGCTGGGATATATAAACTGTTTTATTTGGTGGAGTCTGAAAACAAAAATAATTTAAAAAATACAATAATACAATCATAGATTAGAGCATTTAAATAATTTACTTGTGCAACAACAGGTCTTTGAGACATGAGTACATATTTTTGAGGATTTACTGTGTTACTTGTGGTTGTTGCTACTGGGCGACCAACAATTGTTCTAGATTGTGTATCTATATCGATTTGATTTAATTTAATGTTAATATTAAATATAAAACAAACCTATTTTATATTTTATTGAAACACATTAATTTACTTGTTTGTGTTACAGTTTGGTTGCTTGTACTTTGAATAATAGTCGTTGTACGAGCTTTAGATACAGCAGCATGCAATTGTACACCAACAGATCCAAATTCTTTTTTGTATTCGTCTAAACTATCTGGTGGTGAATGAGTTATTTTTAACACAGGAGTCAATATTTTCTGAAGCAACACAAGTAAATTTAAAATAATATTTATAAACAAATGTAACTAAACTTAAGTTAAAAAATTACACAAAGTAAGTGTTTTATTTGGTTTCCGGATATTCGATCAACATTGTTCTGTGTAACTTCTGGTGAATCTAGTCTATCAGATATCATGCGTACTCTGGGAATGACAAAGACTTTTATTGTTTCTGTTCCTAACTCTGCTAAACCTAAAATATTTAATTTGATTTATGTTAAATTATAAATAATTGATTATTTTTACCTACCTTCAAGTGCACCATACACTGACGGAAGAGCAGTTTTGTCTGAATTAGTAGCATTTGTAAATACTCTAGTTATACGAGTTTGTACATTGTTTGTTGGTGTATTAAACATTTTACAAATTTGGGCCATTAAACGTGAGGCAAAATCCCTCAAAGCCCAATGATTGTCAATTTCTGGTCTCATGCACAATTGTTTACTTACGACACAAGTGACAACAGAAGGGATGATTTCATGCAGCTAAACCATATTTTTATTATTAAATTATAAAAATTATACAGTAATAGGTATATATTGTTATTGATCTTACATATTTTTCTAAATAAAGTGCTGGATTATCCAATAATGCTTTGACCATCCTCATTAAATAAATAAGTAATGCTAAATTATTTTGAACAACATTTACTTTTACTCCTTCGGCAATAAATGTACACATGCGTGGCAACATTTCATGAAGGCCCGGGTCAGATGCCAAACTCTGAAGAGCTTCCTGAAAAAAAAAAATTGTTTAATTGTATGACATTTTTCATTCGTAATTAATACCTAAGTAAAATAATTTGGATTATTACAAAGAAAGTAAAAAAATTCACTCGTGGAGAGAAACATATTTTTCGATATTATTAATTTCAGGGAAAATGTATGAATCATAAATATGTTTTTGGGATTTCGTAATTTGAAAACTATTAACGTGGTACGTTAAAAGTTAATACTTAATTTTTTACTTAACTACATATAATCAATAAATTAAGTAAAATAAAACATAATTTAAATTATTCAATTGTTTGCACCACTTTCTGGTCAAAAATGCTCTATGCGGACAATCAGTCCTAACACGTGGGGATGTTGGTGTTTTTTTTGGCAGAATTTTGATTGGGCACCTGTAGGTTTCTGCCATGCCCGGGCGGGGGATGGCGGCCACTCTCTCCAGACACCGTGACTGTCCGAAGAAAAGTGCCGCTCGTGACCGAGGTTCGAACCAAGGTGTGCGTTGCAACCGACGCGTTAATCCCCTCGGCCACTCCTTCCCCACATTATTGAAAATACGTTTTAAAATTACCAATTGTCCTAGATTCACAAGGGGGATACGTAACATAACCACAAATCATTGAGAAATTGTATTTTAATGAGGAAAAATGATACTGTTAAACGGATTATCCTGTAAAACAAATCTATTTTATAATACATACAGCTCTTCGAGATTCATCAGATCCAACACAAGCTTCTGTGATTTCCTTGTAATAAAGTTGTTGTTCAACTGATAACTCATGAGTTGCCAATTGTTTCACATGAACAGTTTCTACATTGCGTAATTTTTGAGCTTTTCTAATAAAAAAAAATAGATTATACATTTTTGTTTTCATCCCGACTTTATTATAATATAATATTGCTATAATATACCCAGTAGATGGACGTCCAGAAACTTCTTTATCAATGGGTTTTTTTAATTTGTTTAAAGGATCTACACATTCAAGTTTTTGAACATCTTTGGATACAGAAGGAGGATTTTCTGGTACAGTTGGTTGAACTCCATCAATGGCAAGCCAGTGGCCTAGAAATATAATATAAATTAAGTAGGTACCACCTATTAATCCTATGTAATGATACTAACATCGAATACTGATTTCTAAAGGCAACTTAGCCAAAGGAGCATTGACAAATTCGATAAGATCAATATCTTTATCATCGATGAAATGTAATTCTCGTCCACCACCAGATGCATACCTAAATGGTATATGGTCTTTAGCATGAAATCCATATATAGGCTAAAAATAAAACAATAGTATTTTACAATAATTGTAAAGAGGTCAAAGAAATTCTTGTCATTCTATTATTTTACTTATCAATTGTCATTATACATCACTAGTTTTGCATATAAAATACACAAGAATTCAACATTACAAAATTTGTGATAAAATATTCATTGTTGCAATCATTGCCATAATTAGATACCATATTATTAAGGTTTGATAGAATGATTTAGGAGCCTATTTTGTTTCTTATACTAGGTACTTTGGTGGCACACAAAGTGAGTGGGCAGTCATGTTTTTCAATAAAGCCAATACAAGTAAACAGTAAAACATAGGGATACGAGATTTCAAATTTTAACAGAACAAAAAATAATGCATAGTATAAAATATAGTCTATGTTAAAACTCTAAACAATTTAGTATCTTGAGTAATACTGCTATAGATATAGGACAATCTTTACTATGATGAGGGGTGAGTTAATTTTAACATTGGTTTCCTAAATTAGTTATAATTAAATGTATTAATAAAATATATAAGCTAACATATTATTATAGGTACTATTTATACTTAATACCTGTTTTCATGTTCTTTTCGAACATGATTGATGGATATAATATGTATTATGTATAAACACTAGGTGGTAACCAGTAATGATACTATAAAGTATTATTATTTCAAAACAAAAAAATTAGGAATAAATAATACATTTTAGTATCCCAAAAGTTGTTGCTTTTTGGGACAACAATATAATTAGTTGGAAAAACCTGACATTCTCATAAAATACGGGACATTTGGTATCTTTTCTAAAATAGCCATCCATGTGGTGGATTGTCTGGAAAGGATTCTTTGCCAGAGTTGTGATAAGTGTGTTGATTTGATGAGATAGGTTGATGTGGTATTTTTTGTAGTACAAGATATTATGTTTTTAAAATTAAACTTGAATGAAAATAATAATATGAATGTTTGGTTCACCCTAAATCCTTCACAAGGGCCCTAGGATTTATAGCTTTTTAATAGTAAAATACTTATAAATAGGCATATGAATATATGATAAATTCATATTTAAGTAGTTATGAAACTAATTATTTAAATACCTACTACTCTATTTATTTAAAGATAATAAACTAATATAATTTGAGTAACTTACTTCAATACCGAAAACTTTTAAAGCATTATCAATGTCTGATGGTAGTAATTTGCATCTATTTGAATGCATCATAAACTTTTTGCTTTCCTAAGAACATAATTAGGAACACGTAATGTACAAAGTTTATAAAAAATTATCAGTATATGTAGTAAGTAGCTTAATAAATCTATATCATAATCTTGTAAGTTTTAGATTATCAACTAACAATTGCTTCTAATAATGTATGTACATAAAATACGGTGGGAATAAAAGCACAGTTATGGGCTTACTGGTATTTAACACCGGTAAAATTTACTGCCAACAATGTAATATATAGTATAAGAAAAAAATGTTATTTAAAATAATAGGGTTGATTCAGTTTTATTAATTGATCATGAATGATGTTCCTACTTCCTATATAAATACAAGTTATATTATATAGAAAAAATAATACATTTGTTAAGTTATAAAGATGGACAGATTTTTTTAAATAAATATTAAATAATACAAGATTCAATGTTATGATTTTATTATAATAAATGTATTATTATATGATCTAAGAAGTGTAGATGTAGCTTTATATTACTATTATTTATATTTTAGTCCATTTATACATTTTAGATTCAAAATGCACTCTTTCCCCTTGAGTAGTTATCTAGTTAGCTCAAATAAAATTGTTTAAATATGTACTTACTTGTAACACTAATTTAAGACGGTAAGTGGCAGAATCGGATATTTCTTTAGCTGCATCGTCGGATAGATTACCAATACCAACACTTTCCGCAATCACCTTTAATGATTCGGTTGGTAAAGTAGAACCATAGTTTACTTCAATTTCACCCATTCTGATAAAAACACAATAATCCAAATGACTGTAATCAGATAATTTAAAATTATTATAAATTTACTACACTAAAATATAAAACTAAAGTTAGGTATATATTATATTCTTCTTATATTCTTATTTTAAACTTGTTCTATACTATACTATTATAGTAGTATTGTATAAACAACTTACTGTATGTCTGTACTCTGTATTGTATACTGCAGTAGTATAGTTACTAGTTTCTTAGTTCATGTCTTTATGGTTTGTAGTATCAATCATTATTTTATGCCATAGCACAAAATAATAGTTGGCCAAAGTTGAATGTTGTCTATTGATAGTTGATGGTTTTGAATTACTGCAGTTCTGTATGCTGTGTCATAAATTCATATTTCATAATATATTATAGACTATAGTATAATATTTAATATCATTATAATCATAATGAACTATGATTATAATCATAGTTCGTGTTTAATATTTATACTATATCATAGTATAATAATATCTTTAATCGCGATCATAATATTGTAATCTCGAAAAAGCGACTACCAACCATGGTTATAATAGAATCTTAATCCATGGCTTGTTTATACCGGTTGTTGATAATAAGTAATAACATATTATTGTTACCACGGTTTAAGATATACCGTATATCTTAAACCGTAATTGTTACATAATATGATAATAACGTAGAACAATAATAATAATAATAATAATTATTAACAAACAATTGAGCATTGAGCATTTTAGGGTTCCGTACTTCAAAAGAAAAAAACGGAACCCTTATAACATCACTTTGTTGTCCGTCCGTCCGTCCGTCTGTCAAGAGCGTTTTTCTCAGGAACGCGTGGAGGTATCAAACTGAAATTTGTATATGATACTCAGGTCTACTGTCCCTAGAAGCTGTAGAAAAATCAACCTTCTAAGCCAACGCAATCAAAAGATACAGCCATTTAGGCCGCAAATTTCCGCAAATTTTCGAAACTCGCACGGGAATCAAAACCTACAGGGTACTTCCCGTGAACTTAGAATCTTGAAATTTCGTACGAAGTCACGTCATATAGTACAGATATAGGAAAAATTACGAAAACCGTAAATTTTTAGTTTCATCATATAAAAAAAAAAAATATTTTTGAAAAATATTTTTGACAATTTTGAAAATTTCAAGTTACTACTCCTTATCTCATGAACGCGTTGAGGTATTAAATTAAAATTCATATTAAATACTTAAGTCTATAATACCTTTAAACTGTAACAAAATCAAACTTTTATGTCAACGCAATCGAAAGAAATAATAACAATTTAAGCCGCATATTTTCAAACTCGCGACTACTTGCGAGGGAATTAAAACCTTCTCTGTAAACGATATTTGATGTTTATTGAAAAAATACAGCCGTGAAATCGTATCCAAGGATACTTCCAATTCTATTTAGCCAGCCTATACCTATAATAATAAGTAAATAATAAGTAATAATAAGTAAAACACCTTGTCCTTGTGTATGCGTAAATGCGTAGTATATTTTACGACTTCATTTTATTTCAATACACTTCGATACTTATAAAAAACCGTACATAAACTTTGTATGTGTACGTATACGAAGACGCTTATATTATTCAAAAATAATAAGTAAAACACCTTGTGTATGCGTAAACGTTTAAGACATATCACAACTTTACAGCATGTGCCGAATACTACAATAATAAATAAAACACTTGACTAATAAGTTTACGTATTTATTTACTATATATAATTTAACTTGGGAAAGCCTGTGTGCGTCGTCGATTATTGCGGCAAGCGTTATAATAGAATCATAAATGACACATGCGACCGTGTTATTTTAAAATCGAAATTAATAATATAATGTGTTACCGATAATGTGTTACCGATAAGGTTTTGAGTATCCGAGACATATCTATATAATATCTGCTCGTCGTTCGGTTTATTTTCGGTCTGGTCGGCGGCGCGGCGGTGCACGGTGTCGGCAACGGTGCGCGGTGTCGGCGGCGGTGACACGGAAGGGGAAATTTAGGCGGCTACGGTATGGCCGTGGAGCGAGCAACAGCCGTGCGTCATTCGCACGAGCGCCCAGATGCTGTTCGCACGTTTACCGAAATAAATAAAACTCCAAAACTTTACAAAAATATAATAATTATATTATTATATTATTATTATACTACTATATTATTAATATATATATATTATATTATATATTATTATTATTATATAGCCATAATATAGCCATAATTATTATGGCTATAGTTGCGTTAATTGTCAACGAAAATATTATTTTACATAATATAATACCTATGCCTCCCGATGGAAGTTGTTTATTTCATGCAATAGCGTACTTACTAACTTTGATAAAAAAGCTTGCCCTTGTTATATTATAAAATAAATGATAGATGTTAATATAAAATGAAGGATTACTGGAACGATAAAGATACCTTTGTCATTAATTTATGATCCTCCAGCTTTCCATATTTTTATGTTATAAATTTCATTTTGCAATAAAAATAAAAAAAACTTTTACTTATATACCTACAGGTTTGTACGGAACCCTCTGTGCGCGAGTCCAACTCGCACTTGCCCGGTTTTTTATTTTTTGTAAACTTAAAACCTGTCAGCTGTGGTACAACGACACAACGTCCCTATCCAACATTATATTTCTACATAAAAACTATAAACTATAAAAGCTCTATGTGTCTAAACATTAAATTATGTTATGAACTCAGAACAAAAACTAAGCTTTAAAAATTGTTTTAGTAACTAGTATTTACATTAAAATAGTACGTTAAAAAATTAGGGTAACATTAATTTCAAATCACATGGATAAAAGTATCTATTGGCTACATTGCATAGTGGATTTTTAATAGTTTAGTAGGTTTACTACTATTAAAAATGCTTTGCTATTTAAGTGCCGAATAAATATACTTGTAAAATAATAGTACATTAGTAAAATATATGTACATACTAAATATACTATTAGTATTGTTATTAATATTAATAATATTATAGGTGTATTATCTTAGATCATATGCTGTCATAGATGTAGCATTGCTACTGCATGTCCGCATTATAATAAATATAAACGTGTACTTCGGACTACGAAGTACGGGTTGAAGACAACATTATTAAGGTGACTGACAGTGGCGTATTTACAATTTTTTTTTAGGGGGGGGGTGTCATATCATAATGAAATAATTTATAAATTAGAAGGTTTAAAATACTTAAACTCAATTCAACCTATTTTTATATTAACTATAGTTATTTTAGAATTAAAATTAAAAATCACAAATTATATTATAAAATCTAGTTTTCTTTGCCAATTCATCAATAATTTCATCGGTCTGACAATCTAAATCTCGGTGAATCGATAACATGGCAAGGCCATTAAGTCTTTTCTGAAACAAAATGCAATTCAAGATTTAGAACGTTTAATTAAGAATTATATTTTTCGGGAAAACGAAGATTATTTACCTCAGACATTGAGTTCCGTTGGTATGTTTTTATTCGTTTTAATGTCGAGAAAGATCTTTCGGCTGTGGCAGTAGAAACAGGCAATGTGGCCAGAATTTGTAGAAACTTGAAAATATTTGGGTACATATCATTGCATATCGAAAGAGCTTCCATTGCGTTTTTAGGTATTGAAGGAAGTGAATTAATTTTTCGAATCTAAAATTTTAACTCCGAAATTAGAACGTCTTTGTTATGATCAATTAAATCTTTATCATAAATATGAATTAATTCATAAAAGTCTTTAATACTGGAAGTAGTAATTTCTGAGAATAAACTACAAAAACCTGATAGTGTAGTTTTATGATCAATAAATCTACACTTTATTTCAGATATAAATAAATAAACGTATACAACCGATAAAATACATAGTGTGATCCGGGCCTAATAATAATAAAAATGATTAGTATTTAGTAATATTTTTTCTTTATAATTTGCCCGTATTTCAACTTTTCATAGCCGAAAACCCTAATATTATTGTACACTGGTTTTATTAAAAGTTTTAAACTAAATAGTTTTATATAATAATAAATAAATAAAATTGAACACTCGATTAAATGTTACATTTTTTTTTCTTTATTATTATAATTTACTATAATTATTATTATATTATTGATATATTTAAAATTTAAGATCTCCAGACGCATTCAATAATTCTTTGGGGGGTGGAAACCCCCAGCACCCCCCCCCCCATAAATACGCCATTGGTGACTGATATCTATTGCGCATGCGTAATCATTATAATACTTTTAATAATATATTGTATATGATCTAAGATAATAATCAATAAAAATATGTATTATGCAAGGTGGATAACAATAGAGGTGTATACCCTTCCTATATTGTACAATTACTGCCGCTGACTACCCGATGAGGGCTAAAAACTACTACAGTTCCTATGGCACCGGCACGTAATGCATTTTAGCATTTATTTTGCTTAATATTTAGTATATTAACTTAGTAAATTTTATTTATAATAAAAAAAGGTATTAGTCAGAAATTTGGAGACTATTTAGGACATAGGTACATATTTTAATTATCTAATAATTTTAAGAAGTATCTTAGAGTAGGTAAATAATAATATTAATATAAATAAATCTTTTTATATCTGAATTGTAAACTTAAGTAGCTAATTTATATTTTTGTAATTATTACAATATACCTAGTATATTGTATTTTTATTATCTTTGTAATTTTTAAATAGTGTGTGATCTAAAAAAAATAACTTGCTACCTTCAACTCAAGATTAATTGCTTGAAGAAGGTAGTTAAACCAAATTGTTTTCAGTATACTTGTACTTTTATTTGTATTATTTAATTTTAATACATTGTTTTTTTAGTAAAAAAAAAAAAAAAATGTATGAATTGTTCATTGAACATACATAATAATAGGTAATTATTAATTAGTTTAAGAAATATCTACCTCGGGTCGATGAAATACTGAAGGCAGTTTTATTCCCTGCTCTTTATAAATTTGGTTCTGTTTGGGTAACTTAGAGTTACACCCTGGCACAAAACACTTTAGAGGCATAATTGATATAATAAAGAAAAATTTTAATTTCAAACAACAATTGTACAGAAATTAAAAGTAATATGTTTTTAGGTACTTAAATGAATAACTTCAGAAAGAGTATACTTGTATAATAAGATGTGAATACTGTTATTATACACACCAATTTAATAGATATTTCTATTGAGTAATAATATTTTAAATATATATAGTAATACTTAGTATTTAAAATATATATTTTAGTAATACCTAGTATTTTCAATATTATGCCATACATAGAATTATTCTTAGTTATTTATTTTTAGTTATTATAAGTACAATATATTTTTACAAAAATAAACATATCATGACTTAGAGACTAAGGATAGGTAGCAAATCGAGGAAATAATAAATTAGCCATTATTTTAATTTATATTTAATATGAAAATGGTTACAATAAATAGTAATTTTTAATTATAACATAAGTAGGCAGCATGTCTATATCTGCTCCACAAAACATTATTTCCCTCAAAAAATGCAGGTAATTAACAATAATTGTATTATTGAAGATAGATTTATGTTAATTAAAATCCATCTAAGTTACTCATTATTTAAATTTAATTCATAAATCATATTTGTATGGCTTTGCAAGCATCGTGCATCATATCGTGCATGACAAAATAAACATGAAAATTAACATTTTGAACCTTCATCGGGTAGGCAGCGCTCGCGGTGGAAATCACAAGTGGTGTACATTTTTCAATCAATTTATTATCGAAGTGTTTACACCTCTATATATCCACCTTGGTATTATGATTCGTGATTTTCGTTATCACTGTCAAAATCACCGGTGATTGCGGGTGAACCGTGCGTGATGTGCAACTGCGCAAGATAAAAATTCTGCGCATGCGTATTTTTCACAATTCACCTTAGTTATGTTGGCTTCAAGTATTTCGCCAGTTTCCAGTAAGTTGAAGCATCCAGTATCCATGTTAGTATATGATCTAAGGTGTATTATAAACTTATAATTTTATCTTATCTTAAATAATTTGAAGTGCTTATTGACTTATTAGCGACGAGACTATATAGGTGAGATCACGAGATGTTTAAATGTGCAATGGAAACATTGGAAACTGTCGCATATTTATCCAATTTTTAAGTGATAGATAGCGCGTTTGGTCTAGAGAAGAAGACTCGTCGCTTAAATTATTATGTATTAATTACGTGCGTTAAATTGTTAACAGTTAATACGGGCAAAATGAGCATCATGTGTACACCATAGACGTACATTATAAAGATACATAATGTAAATTTTGTCTGATGTCTATGGTGGTTTACACGAACAAGATGACTCCAATTGCCGTTCTCATACACTTGTGTGTGTCAGTTTATGAAATCTATAACTAAATAAACGTTGAATATTGTATTAACTTGAAGAATATAAGGACGGACTACTGAAAAGTAAGTTTACTAATTTGTATTATATTGTTAACGGTATTGTCCTATCATGTGTATCTGGTATTAATAATTAGCATCAACTTCTGTAGTAGCGTCTAGTTTATTATATAATGTTTGTGTTAGTTTTAGTTTTGACAGCCTTATTATCTTATATTTGGATACATTTTTTGTTATACTGTACTTACATTTGGTATGTTATTGTATTAACTGTCGTTAGTTGCTTTGGAGTATATAGTATATTACATCTAATAGTTAGTTGAATCTTGGTTCTCTTGACCGCTATGGTGCAAATTAATAATACGAAATATTGTATTATATTAATTATATTTTAATCATGTTAATTATATTAATACAGATTATAATTACAAAATCAAAAAAAAATCAAACCATAATTTAAGATACTTATGAGTTATGAGTTACCGTAATTTGTCCCAGCTCTAATTAATATTTAAGTTATACTAAAAATTATTTAAGTAACACTTTAAACTTAAGTATGTTGCATTTAAAACAAAACTTAAACTTAAATTTCATTAACTCTTACATGTTACTACGTGTAGACTAAGTCAAACTTAAGTTTAGAAGAGGTTAACCACGATAAGTCAAGTTCTACAAATTATTTAAGTAGTTAATCGTTTATTGATTGATATAATCATAATATTTAGTAGTTGGAAAAAAAATCCCCAGTTTAAAAATGAATCAAATTAATATTCTTATTGTGTAGAATGTTGCGGTGCCAAATAAATACATTTTTTTTTGATGTGTAATACTTATTAACAACAAAAAATCATTGTTGAAAGTACATTGGGCAATAATGCAATAGTCATGTTAAATTTAATTAAATATAGGTAAACAATTTATAAGAATAATTTTATGGTGATAATCATGAATGGCAACTGCCAGCAGTCATTTATTAATAAAAAAATAATACAAAAGTAATTTTTGCTTATATTCAGCTGATTTATTTTATATAGATATTTACTATATATATATAAAATATTTCAAATTTGCTTGATACCCTATTTGTAGTTATACATTATAGGTAGGTCGTAGGTGCACTGCTTAGTTTTAAATACACAGCTTATCATTTTCAGAGTTGCAAACTCTCATCTTAATTTCAATTACCAGAATTATAGTATACAAAAACTATAGATACTACATTTATAATAAAATTGAAAATTCTTTGTAGATAACACTTCTAATGCCCATTCCTACATTCATATGGCTAATAGTATATAGGTCTACAGGTACTAAACTAGTTTAATTTTTTCCTGTGAATAATTTTAGAAATAAATTTATATTTACCTAATTAATTACAGTTATTTAATTTTAAAGTATGTGAAGTCTTAAATACCTAGGTGTGAACATTTATGTTTAATCGATGTTATCAATTAAATGCAGTTAATAATTGTTAAATGAAAAACCTAATATTGTTAGTTAGTTAGAATGCAGTTAACTGATAACCTTTTTTGAAAAGCCATAGTTTTTTTTTTCATATATTGATTTAATAGAGCATTATTTGTGTTATATTTATGACCCATGTGCAACATAGCTAAAAGTTTGTTCAGTAGCACTAATTTTGTGTGGTTAGCTTTAATATTAGAGTGAATTAACTAATTATTAAACTTAAAATTAAGAGCATTATTTGTGTTTGTTCTTTGACTTTTTTTATAAAATATTAAATTTTTTTCTGATATATATTAGTATTTTTAAATTTTTATTTCTTACATACACACAAAATAAAGTTAATATATCTGTGAATCATAATTTTAAAAAACACATCTAACTATCAAAGTTTTGTTTTTATAATTATCTTCACTACATATGTTCCTTAAAAATAACAATGGTGTATAATTATGAGTCTCTGACTCTTTCTCTGAGCCATGGCTGCCGTTCCATTTCATCTGTAATTTTGGTTGGCGCCAACAATTTAAACACCCTATAACAATCTAGAATAGGACAAATTCACCCTTCAGCCCCCCCCGGCACAAATGACACCTATTTTACAATTCACATTTGAATTAAAGCGGTAGTAAAACCAGCGGTGATAATATAACAATTTGTTAATCAATATTGGGACCAAATAGTAAGGACGTGAAAATAGGTAGATACACAATGGATACCACTTCCTAATATTATAATATAGTATTGTTTTTTGAATGCTTTTCATAATTTAGTACATAACTAAGGCTTAGAAACTGTAATCAAAGGTCATATTTATCGTTTAAAATTAAAAATTAATTTTTTATGTTCTTAGTGGAACGTGATCCTAATAAAAGAAGAGTCAAACCCCCTGCTAACCCGGAGTTGGTACATTTAGATGATATAGATGGTGAAAGTTCATCTGATAGTGATTTCCGAATTGAAGATCACTATGTTAATAGTGAATCAGATTCTGATAGAGCTTCAAATTTCACGTTTACTGATGGTATGTTTAAATAACAATTTATTGATTTTACAATAAAATATTTAAGTTTTTTTTTTTAATTCCATGTAAATATCTATACTTTTATACATATATATACACACATATTTTAAAAGATGATGGTGAACCAGATGAAACTGAAAGAGATGATGAAGATGATATTAGATGTAATGATAGTAATATGACTACTGATGTCACAGGTACCGTGACATCCGAACAAGATAATTCTAGAAAAGTATAACCTAACTGATTTTTATATAATTTACTTTCTATTTTAAAATATTAAATATTTTCAGGTGAATTTAAGAGAAATAGTAGATAATATTCATATTTGTAGTATTTGCCTAGGCGATGCCAGTGATGATGTCAATGAATTAATAGATTGTGATGAATGTGGTATATCAGTTCATGAAGGTAAATACTTATATAATAATAATGTTACTATAGTAAAAATAAAATATTTATTTTTAGGTTGTTATGGGGTTCATGATTCTGGAAGTGTAAGTTCATCTGTTTCATCCTGTTCTATGGAACCATGGTTTTGTGAAGCTTGTAAAGCAGGCATAGAAAATCCTACTTGTGAATTATGTCCTAATTTTGGTTTGTAAATTATTGTATATTTTCTATAGACTATACGTCTTTACAACTTTTGAATTAATCATTTTGTTTCAGGCGGAATATTTAAGGAGACAGATTGTGGAAAATGGGTACATTTAGTATGTGCTTTATATGTACCTGGTATAACTTTTGGTGAAGTTACAAGTCTCAGTAAAGTTATGTTATTTGCAAATACTACACCTCGATGGGGTAATAAACGATGTACTTTGTGTAAAGATATGAGATTTAGTTGCACTGGTGTGACTATTGCATGTGATGCTGGGATGTGCCGATCTAATTTTCATGTTACTTGGTATGATAAATATAATATACTGTTATTTAATTAGGAAAAAAATTTATTATTGTAAATCTTTTTATTTTTTATTCTTCATGTTTTAAATGTCTACTCTCTTGCACTAATTTAAAGTTTCCTTTTATTTATATATATATGCCTCAACACTCTACAGTAGCTAAACTACACTTATTAAGCTATATTTATTATTTATTCCTAACTTAATTTTTATACTGATTCGTAATTAGATTTCTATTAACTAAAAAGGCTTTGACTTTGACTACCTCCTTCGACTCAACCAGGATTCACTTTTTTTATGACTGTCTCCTTTGTCAATTGACCAGCATTCACTTCTACTCGGTTCACCTAGCTATCATGACTAAAGCTATTATATTATCACCATAGCTACATATGAACTCACACACCCACCATAGGAATTAAAAAAAACTGTTACAATGTGTTGTATAGTCATAATTTGTAACTAGATTCCAAAATAGAATAGTTAAGATTTTACCATGTGACTATATATTTTACACATAATAATCTATTGTGGAAATTGTTTAAGTATTTAAAAATATTAATTAGTGCTCAACAAGAAGGTAGTTTATCAGAGGCAACAAGTCCGGAAACTGACCAAACTGATCCATTTTATGCTCATTGCAAGTTACATGTTGACAAAATGGTAGCAAAGTTAGTATATTTGTCTTTAAATACCTTAGACTATTTTATACTAAAATTAATTAATCATTATAATTTGTTTCTGAAACTTAATAAGTTTTTGTAATTATTTTCCAATTTTGTTTTAAATTAAATGTATTATTATTATTTATATACTTTTTTTTTAAACTTTATAATAAATTATATATTTCTTTTCAAGGAAAAGAAAAAGAAATTGGGAAATACTACAATTAAGAACAAAGCAAATGAAATTATTGCGTGAACAACAGTCTTCTGAAAAATCAGCTACATGGCAACGTAATCAGCGAAGGCTTGAAAAATTACGATCTAAGTATTACGAAATGAAAAAAATCAGTACAACAGAGTCAAGTAAGTAATCACGATTACTATTTCTATTCAAATTAGGTACATATTTTATTCTTTTATAGCATTTAAATCAAAAGTACCTCGTCCAATCACAACATCAGCTTCAGCATGTCGAGCTCTTTGGCTAAAAGGTGGTTTAATGGGTGTAAATATGGCTTCCTGTGAGGCTATTGAAGGACAAATAAAGGCGTTGCGTGATGTACCAAAAAAATGGAATGTACCTACTACATTTAGGTTAAATAACATTTCTCATGTATTTTATTTTTTGTTACTAAATATTTTTTTTGTTTATCATTTTAGTTTGGAATTTGTAAGTTATTTCATGGATAGAAATTTAAGATTGACAGATTTAAAAAATCAGCTACAACATTTTACTGACCAAAACAACAAACTTCATGATGAACTAACAGTTGTACAAAAAAAATATGATCAAGTAATACAATTATTTAATAATATACCTACATCAAGTAAAACATATATTATATTTTGATTAATTTTTTGTAGGAGTCAAAAAACAATGAACTTCTGAAACAAAAACATTTAGGACTCAAAAATATTATTACAGCATACCATAAAGTCATTAAACTTTGCAATCCTAATGCTAATATTTTAGATATAGATATACTTACTAGAGAAGTTCCAAACGATAATAATTCTTTGAGTGAGTTTAATTTATTTTACTTTGAAACCTACTAACCAATAATTTGTAAACAAATTCTGGATATCTAATTTATATTTCATTTTTTTTAAAAATTAAAATTTTATAATTTTTATTTAGTGATAAACAGTTCAACTCCTTCTCCTACTATCTTAAAATCAGGTATTGGAATCTCAATCAGAAATAATGATAATTTAGAAATTACAGGTAAACATGTTTTTATAGTCTATTGTTTCATGTTAGATTTTATGATGGTTATTTAACTCAAATATTTTGTTTTTCAGATAATGTGGCACCATTAGGTTTGTATAATAAATGTGGTATTTGCGGTCGTACAAACGATCAACATTTGCTAGCGAAGTGTGACACATGCTATTTATACTATCATTTGGGTTGTTTGAATCCACCACTGACTAGAATGCCTAAGAAAACAAAATTATTTGGATGGTAAATAGAAATATTGACTATCTTAGAAATATTTTATTAAAATATATGTTATAATCCAGGCAATGCAGTGAATGTGATAATAGTAATTCTAACTCTGAACCAGAAACAGTTGATCCAAATGCTCCTAGAAAATTAAGATATGGTGGAAGAGAGAGATCTATATCAGACAGTCATAGATCTTCATCTATTGCTAATGATGTAAGTATTAAGTTACTTAATAAAATCAAAGTTTTCTTTATCCAGTCAAATATTAATTAATTATATATTAGTTACAGGATATCAATAGTCTTACAGAACAAAATAAAACTCCTGGTGTATCAAGTAAGTTTCAAGATATTGAAAGTTAAAATTTAACTATGATGGTTCACTCAGATGTGTTATAAAATAATAAATTTATTTGAAATATTTTAATATTAAATATTACCTTGTTGCGACGCATTGATAATTTTGTAACATACTAAATATTAGGCTTCTTCAACAATATCGATACCACAAACTTTTTTTTCATATAAATATCGATAATCGTATATACTGTACAATATACCAATACTCAAAGTATATCGTAATCAAAATTAATTTTTAATTAATGGCCCCAGTTTTGGGTATTAGGGTAACTGGAAACCAACTGATTTATAGATATGTTATTCAGAATATCCACACCTACATTTTTATTTTTGATAAAAAATTCATGATTCAATATTGCGCAAAATAAAACAATATCGATATTCAAAATATATCATTGAAGAAGCCTACTAAATATAATTTATATTAATAAAAAAGTTTAATTTCAAACATTTTTAGAGAAAAAAAAACATGAACGGCACAGGGAAAGATATTCTCCAGAAATAATAACAAAACGAGTTAAGTCCCGCAAACGCAAACACAAGCATCATAGGGATAATAATATTTCAGAATTGGAACCAGCTAATGATTATTTAGTTAACGAAGCACCCCGACAAGGAATTAAGCTATTCGTAAGTTTTCATAACTTAAAGACTTTCAGAATCATCTTTAAATATTTTATTAACTGTTTAGATTAAATCTGTACCAAGTGCTAGTGGAGTTAAGACAACATCTTCACAATTACTTATTGCATCACCGGTAGATGAAACACCTCAGACATCTACAAAACTCAAACCAGAAAAGAGTGTTGCACCACTCAGAATAACCACAACATTAACAGATATCAAATTGACTCCTAAATGTAACACTTGCCAAACAACTGGAACAAGCATTACAATGGTTCAGTAAGTATTACAAAGGCAGACATATTGTGGTTATTAATCTATAGCTGAAATATGATGTGAAGGAATAGATTATTTTATTTTATAATATTTTTAATTATTTGTGATTTTTGTATTACATACAATTTTAAGTATAACTGTCCACATTTTTAAAAAAACTTAATCAATTGTATTCAGATTTTAGTACAGTATAACATTTTAGATTCTGGGCGGAGCAATGAATGCATTGATTTTACAAAGATTTTCAACAGTATCTTGTTCAATGGGAAAGTGAATCTAGTTGGTACATGAGGGAGGTCAAAATATTTCCAATAGTTTTCAGGAGCGCTGAAAAAAACTAAGGAAAAATGGGAATTTTTACTCAAAATCGGTTTTTGACAAAATCACAGACATTTTCAGTTTCCAATTTTTTTAGTTTTTTTCTATGAATGTCATTTAAATTTTATTTGTTGCGTAACAAAGCTTGAAAATTTAATATAAGGCTCCTAATGTATAGTTATAATGACATTCAAAAAATATTAAAAATCCATCGTCACAATTTTTTTGTATTGCATTTAAAGTTCAAATTTTGACAAAATGCGTAAAAATTACAAACTAGAAAATTATTATGAAATAGAAATTCATTGAAATTTTTCTTTTTATATCTAAGATTTGAAAATTGAATTCAAGATTCCTAATAAGTTTTGCATTTTCAAAAAAAAAAATTGTACCTGAAAGTCAAATTAAATTTTTATGAATGTTTCAAGTTCGATTTTTTCCAAGAGTGGATATTCACTCGATTTCTCATATAGAGATTTTCTTATTTTGCTGTAATTCAAAAGTGAATAACTGTAGATACTTGAAATTAACACAATATGTTTATTTTATCAATTCCTATACCTGATTAAATTTTTAAATTTTCGAAATATTTTGACTCAATTGAGCTGTTTTTCAATTTTCAATTTTTTCTTTAAATGTCAATAAAATTTTATTTGTTGGTTAAAAATCATGTAATAATAATTCAAAGCTCCTCATATATTGTTACAACAGCAGTTGAAAAATATTAAAAGAACATAGGCTCACATTTTTTTATTTTAAGTTAGTTTTTAAAATTTAAAAACTGATTTTAGTTAAAAATTAATAAAATATTCAACTTTTATTACTAAAGATTGATTATTTAAAAGAATGTTCCACATTAAAATAGATAAATAAACTGACTTTAGTCACAATAATATCATGAAATATACTTAACAATATATCATAGACTGACCGACCACCATCGCTCAGAATCGTTTTTTGTGTATCAATGATATTATATCATAGAATTCAAATTTAATACCATCCATTAAACAGTGACCCACTTCTAACCTACTGTACAGCAGAGCGACTTCCACTGAAATTCAAAATAGTCAATTAAAAAATCTAATTTTTAGACAAATTTTAATGGTGAAAATATTTATTTTGGGGAAGTAGTTTTTTTTTACAATTTTCAAAATATTCTTTTTGGGTATTTCATAATGTTATAAATATATTTCTTAAACTATTTTTACCTATCCATAAAATTTTCATAATTTTTTTTAGTGTTTAACTAGTAAATATTTTAATTTTTTTTAGTTCAAAACTGTCCAAAGTATAAACAATTCAACTAAACTTTTTTTTTTCTTATCTGGACCTTATTAAATAAAAATTGAACCAAGTTTGAATAAAAAGTTTAAAATTCTAAAATCAATACATACTCCAAAGAAATGAATGAACTCCAAAAAAAACATTTAAACACGTCAACCGTTGCAAAAACAAGAAATGTTTCTGGAGTTTTTTTATTTTATCGACAAAAATACACCTATATTTTATTACTTTTTATGTGCAGATTTGGATATTGAATGTAAATTTTTATTTAAGTTGTTTCTAACAATTACGCATTGAGTATAAAATAGAAACTTCATTTTTTAAGAAAAAAAAAAGAAAAAATAATTTTGGTTGGTGCTTAAATATCTTAACAACAATAAATGTTTTTAATTAAAAAGTAAAAATAAATGTTATTACCTAATTAAAAATAATCCAGTTTTAAATACCTTTACTTATTTTATATTTATATACTTCATTTCTACAGGTGTGATGAATGCAGTAAAAATTTTCATTTTTGTTGTCTTGATCCTCCAGTGAAAAAATCACCAAAAGTACGTGGGTACTCATGGCACTGTGCTGAATGTGATCCAACGGTACATCAATTATTTCTTTAAGTCTACCATTAGTCTTTATATAAATATTTTACTTGAAAAAAAGAATAAAAATGTATTTACATTTATTCACCATTGAGTGTATACTCCATTTTAAATAAGAATAAACCAGCTGGTGAATAAAAACTGGACTTAGTTTTGATTACAATTATGATAACCTATTGTTTTAAAATATGTCAAATTAAGGAGATATGATGTCCTTACACAAACAATTTGTCATACACTAAATGGTTTATTCTTATTAAAAACAAAGTATAATAGGTCCAGGGCTTGGAACTTCATGCATTTGCAAACATTTTGGAATGTGCACATTATTCAATATTTTATTCTACACCAATTTATTTCACAATACATGAAACACAAATTAAAAAATTAATGTTACATATTCTTGCATCAAATTGAAATGATTTTGCCCATTTAAATTTTTTATGCATACTATTAAACAGTTTATTAATAAATCAAAAAAAAAAAAAAAAAATTAATTATGAATGAAATAAAATTTTGAAAATATAGCACCTTCCATCACCCACCTCTTAAATCATACTATAAATTTAAAATTTATTTTTTGTTGATTTTTATTTAATGCTTATATTTTGCATTTAATTAAAACAAAAAAAAAAAATGCATATTATTAAAATGTTTCGATAGTTATGTATTTATTTTAAATGCCTTAGTATTTTATAAAACAATAAAATAATTAAATAGTAATACTGAATATTATTTTATTATTTTTTAGCGCATAATGTTCCGAGCCCTGAATTAATAGCAAATGGTTATTTAGTTGGTAATTGTTTAAAGGTAATTTTTGGTTTGACTCCTTAAAATTTACAAATAATATAAATTTGTATGTTAGTTTTATAATTTGTGTATTTAATTCAGTGGTGGCATGTAATAGTTATACAGGTAGTGCAATAAAAAGAATAAATATACATGTATAATTTTTGGTTTTTGTAAATATGATGTAGAATTTATGTTATTTATTTTATAGTTAAGTTTTTAATAACATTAATTTATAGCAGGTGTGTTGTTGATAGCTTAAACAAATGGATCATGAGATATAAATTGTGACTAAGTCCAGCTGTCTTAGTCTTTCTACCGTTTCCTATTTGACCAAGTCTTATACATAGAAAACATGGTTTTCAATGTATGCCGGTCATACAAACATACATTACAGAACACACACTCAGATCCTGTTCCAATTTCTATAAATAAATTGGATTACCCAATTACTGTATAATACACTATTACGCACATTTTCTCAAATAACAATAAGTTTTCCTTAACATTGTTAAACTTTTACTACAAGCATTTATATTAGTACATCATTTTATAAACTATTCTTTTTTCATATTATTGTAAGAAGCGTGATCCCATTATTGCTCATAGACACGAGCCACCACTGATTTAATTACTTATAAAGTTTTAAAGAATAAGAATACAGTTTCTAAATCATTAATTCAGTTATATATTAGCTATAAATAAAATACACATAATTTACATATTAGTTATTCATATGTATGTAGGGTATAGTACCATATTACTTATTAGTGGGTGTATTGATATTAAATATTGCACCAAATTTAAGTGTAAATATCACATATTGCTTAGTTCATGTAACTACAGTATTTAAAGAAAACATGATTTGTAATATTACCTATGTGAAATATGGTAACAATTAAACTTTTACTAATAAATTTGGGTCTCAATACTAAAAATTCTAAATTTTTAAAATTAATTCATACATTTTTTTATTGCCTTGTCAATTTATGATTTAATAATAATATTGTTTTGTTTACCTGGTAAACATAAACAATAGACAATAGTAATTAGAATATAAATTTAGCTTTTAGTAATATGCTTGATAATTTTTATTTTACTTTATAAAATAATATTTGATAAATATATTTCAGGACAGTGACTCTTCTTAAAAATATTTGGAAGCACAAATCTTCTACATTGTTAAGTACCAATGATTTTCAATGATTATTTGTACTCAAAATGGTTTAAAAATATTTCTTACTATTGTATTTTAAAGTTCAATTCCTTATACTGTGTTAGTTTTATAAAATTATTTATATATATTTATATATATATCACATTTTTTTTTTTATTTTAAGATCATTTAGTACCTAAAGGTAAACTCATATGTTATTAGTGTACAACATTACTATGTATTTCAATTTTAGATTTTCCAAATAAAACAAATTAACTAAGTATGAAATGTGAAGTACTTTTTCTGCTTCATAGATTCCAAAAATAATTTAAAGAATATTAATATTTTTTGTATTCTAGAATATCCTTGTTATGGGAAACTATTAATTTCCTTTTTAAGATATGGTTACATGTGTACATGACAATGTAAATTAGCCATGTTCCTTTTTATAGTGGCGTAGAGTATGTACTTTTTGAATCACCTAAAATTTTGGGTTGTAAAAATATTTATGCAGGATAATTAATACTTTTACTATTATAGTTAGATAGTAGGTACTTACATAATTACCTAGGCACTACCATGGTAATAGGTTAATATTTACATGAATATGTTTATAATTTTATATCATAGCATAGTTAATAGTAAATAGGTACTCATTAATTTTAAATAGCGAGTTTCCTATGAGTGATATTGATGTAAGTTCATAATCAGGTTATATACGAATTTACCAGTACTAAATCTATACCATCAAAATGACAAAATATGTAACATAATTTTAGGACAACTTTTATGAATTAATTTAAAATTAATGACAGTTGATGTTGATTTATATTCTATTTTTTAATTGTTTTAATTATGTTTTATGTGATATATCAAGTATCAAGATTTTGTACAATTAGTAATATTGCCATTTTATACACTTTATATTATAGAACTTATATACTTACCTACTATTATTAGGTACCTTATTACATTTATGTGGAAATTATATATATTTAGTGTAGTTAAGCACAGAGGCAGATGGGCCTATTAAGAGGACGTCGCACTCGCATGTGTTGTTTCCGTCTTACACACGTACGACATACCAAATTTCCGTTCGCTAGTTTCAATAGGGTGCTGTCAGTTTTGATATTAGAGTGAATTGACCTATCATCAAACTTTGAAGTAATAACATTATCTGTGTTCTCTCGTTGGTCTTTTACGATATTTCAATTTTTAAGCGAGACATGGGTATGTAAAGTATTAATATTTTAAAATGCTCATAATTCACGTAAAAATTAAAATATCGTAAAAAACCAACGAGAGAACACATAAAATGTTGTTACTTAAAAGTTTGATAATAGGTCAATTCACTCTAATATAAAACTGACAGTACCCTATTGAAAGTAGCAAACGAAAATTTGCCATGTCGTACGTGTGTAAGACGGAGACAACACATGCGGGTGCGACGTCCTCTTAAGACGGCAGCAAAACTGTTATGGAAAGTAGATTTGTAATAAAATGAATCGGTAAAAAACGTGAGCCGTCTTACTATTGTGCAGTGTTGGGCGTAATCGATTAATTTACGATTAAATTACGTAATCGATTACGATTAATTCATTGAACTACATTAGTTATTAATCGTTTAATCATTTTTCAAAATAATCAGTAATCATGATTACATTTTTGTAATCGTTAATCATTATCGCAAAATGTATCGCATAACTACAATCTTGTATTACGAATTATACCGTCTAGCGTCTATAGTATACTAAACTGTAGTAGTACTACCATGTCTTCTGGCATTAAGAAGAAAAATTGAAACGTTAGCTAAACCTGAACGTATCTGGTTGTACTGCAAACCTATAATTGATGCAATATTAAAAAGTATTGATAAAAGATTTGAAAATTATTTTTAGGTATATTATATAGGTTATCATTAATCAATATAAGTATAATACATATGAAGTGCACTACAATGATCAATAAACTATAGCTGTATCTTTTTTTTTAATTTTTATCTTAAAATATACCTGTTATTCAGTCCAAATAGTCATTAAAATATCATTAATCATTAAAATTTAGTCATGATTACAAATTAAAAAAATTTGTAATCGTAATCAATATTACGATTACATTATGTCTTTAATCATTTGAAATAATTTGTTATTGTAATTATTGATTACATTAATTTATATTATGATTAACGACTACAAATTGTAATCGTTATCTTTAATCATTAATCAGATTACGATTTGCCCAACACTGCTATAATTGTGTTACAAACTAATAATTAAACGTAATATATAGATTATTATATTTTATATGTATTATTTATAAATATTATTAAAACCTCAAAATATCCATGGTTATGGCCGTTGCGTAGCAATTTTTTTCTTCACAGCGATTAAAACGTTAACGCACATATTGAAGTACAAATTTGCACCCCTGGCGTGGGCACGGTTCTCTATGCCCTTATTACTACGCCACTGCATGGATTATAGGCCAATAAGCCATAGAATAAATACCTAGTAAGTAAGTTATATATAGGCTGTATACGAACTGTACAAGTTTATTATTATTTGTATGATTATTGAACGATTTAGTACCGACAAACTGGTTAATACCTATATGATTAATATCCATAGTTTATATAACTGGATAATACATCACTTTATCATTGATTATATAATCAATGCTTATTCCTATAGGAGACGGATTTAGAAATAAGATCTAATCCGAATTCTCTCCCAAAAGATGTTTTTAATGTTATATGCAAAATGTATTCAAAAATATTTGAACGTTGCCTGTGACAAATCTTGGATAAAATACCCAAGTCAAAATACAAAATGGTCGCAATATCCAGGGATAAAAATATAACCTATCTACCTATAGGACAAAATATCCAAGTCAAAAAAAAAATGTTAAAAAATGTATGAATAGATAATATTTAAAAAAAATATTTTTTTTTTAGATACATTGTTCAATTTTAAATCAAATTTTAAAAACATTTAATGATATAACAATAAAATAATAATAATAATATGTTGCGTACAAAGTTTCATAAATTAATATATAATTATATTGTTATTTAGAGTTACACTAAATCGCAATGGAAATTGTGATAACCAGATAAATTAAGTCTAGTTTTCACGAAAAAATTAACAGTACCGAATACGTTCTTAAAAGTTATTACTTATGCACCAAAATTGAGTTTTTGAGAAATAAGTTCTGAATTCTGTCAAAACAAATCATTCTTCTTCGTGTAAGTATCTAATATTTCGTCTAAAATTGTACATGAAATAACTAAAAAAAAAAATGTTTAGATTTTTTGGTTGTATATTAAGTTACTACAGGTATGGAATCTTATTTGGAATTTTTAATCCTTAGCTATAAAAGTTGAACCACTTGAACCTTTTATACATTTTTAAATGGATAATCATTTTTTAATTTTAAATTTGATACATTTTGTCAACATTTGAATTTTTAATGCTCATGAAAAAAATTGATGCCAATGTATTTTTAATATTTTAATGCTGGTTATGTTAGCTGTTATAATAATATATCAAGATCCTTATATTGAATTTTCACTCTTTTTGGCCCAACGATGAATAACATTTTATTAACATTTATAGAAAAAAATACTAAAAAAATTGAAAAATGAAAATGTCCGTAAACAGCTCAAAGCTAGCCAAAATATTTTAAAAATTTTATGGTTGAAAATTCTAGTATAAACATTCAGTGAAAATGTTACGTACCTATCGACGCTTTTGAATTACAACAAATTAAGAAAATCGTTACGTGAGAAATCGAATGAATATCCAATAATGTTGTAAACATTTGAAATTCCAAGGCTGATAAAATTTTGATTTTTTGTTTTATTAAGGTATATAACAAACTTATGAGGAATCTTGTATTCAATTTTTAAAAATTATATTTATGATTTTTTAACTCAAATTTTCGTGATTTTTACGTCTTTTGTACAAATTTGATCTTTAAATTTTTATAGAAAATAATTGTGACAACTCGTAATATTTTTGAACTGTCATTGTAATAATTGTCTCGTCCTACAGTTTCAATTTCTTTGACCATATAGATAAAATTTAATTGACATTTATAGAAAAAAACCTAAAAATTGGATACTGAATATAGCTATATAACATTTGAAGTAAAGACAAAATTATTTAATTTATTGTGGATAGTTTAATAATATATCTATATAAATAAATATTTCAGATTACTTACGACCTACTTAACATTTCCCTTGCCCAGTGAATGTTTACAACGATAAGGTACCTATTTGACTTAAAAAAAATTAAAACACAATATCTAAATATAGGAAATATTATATTATTAAAACATTTTATTTTTGATGTAAAATGTACAACATTTTGAAGGTAGGCAAAGGCAATGAATATCTATCAGACATTTATGTTCGGTAAATAATATTTTCAAAAGTGCATACTAAAATGCATTATATATGTATATAACTTATGTAAGTACATTTAACCAATCATAATAATGTAATACTTGAGTAATACTATATACTAGCATGCATAATCTATTTCATTAGGTAAGTAGTTCAAAAGCTCATGGTGATCATATTTGTTGGCTGAAGTCAATATGAGCCATCGTATGAAATGCGCTAGTCGGATATGACCACGACGAAAAACAAGTTAAAAAATATCCCAAAGCTGATCATTTCATAGGTAAAATGAGTATAAGATGTCATAGGGCAGTGGTTTTCAACCTTTTTTGGGTCGCGACCCCCCATTTTTATTTTTTTTGTACTGCGACCCCCTTCAAAAAAAAATGTTGTTTTATTCATCAAAATTAGATTTAATTACTGAAAAAATATTTATTTGTTATACGATTTTGATTAATTTACACTTAAAAATTTAATTAATTCATAATACAACATTATTTTAAAACAATACAAGCATATAAAATAAATTTAAATATAAAAAAAATACATAATACATAAACTGTTGTTATAATGGGATACTTGAGCTTGAGCTTTTGAAATGATTGTTTCCATATTAGGTTTTATATTAGAGACTGTAACTCTTAGATCTGATTCTAAGTTTAATTTTGTCCGATATTTGTAACATTTATTTATATAACACACTTAGGACGATGTTTACCTTTTTCTTCAATAAAAGTAAATCCAAATTGTATATACTGATCTTGATATTTACGTTCTTTTTTTTGGTTCTCAACATTTAAAGTTTTTTTTCTTCCAATTCCTCGTTGATAGGCTGGTCCGTTGTTGTTTCCGACAGTTTACGTTTTTTATTTTCACTTGCACTTGCACTTGTACTTGCGCGTTTAATTAAAAATTTTTCCATTTTAAAACAGTATAGTAACGTACTTTATATCGCGTGAGATACATGTACTGCACGAATGACACCTAAGTAGGAACTGATTGTTATAAATATTTGCGACTGAAATTGTTCAAATATACCTTACCTATGTATACGATACGAGTTACGAACAATTTAATAATCCATATCCGCTATCGATAAGATAATAAATAATAAATTAAGATTATACTCAGCATGTTCTATAATCTATAATTCTCTATATAAAACAAAATTAAAAATTAACTTTATTTTATTTTTAAATAAAATGGAAAAATCATTTCATCTATTATTTTTGGCGACCCCCAAACCTATCATTCGCGACCCCCTAGTTGAAAACCACTGTTACAGGGTACAACGTTTTGGTTGCTCAGATGATCCAAAATCCTCAGATTGTTTATTAAAATAGTCCGGGAAAAAGCAAAAAAAAAAAAAAAATACATGACCAAAAATTAACTTAAAAAGGTATAAAATTGAATAAAAAATATGTAATAACCTGCAGGTATAATCGATGGGAATCAAACGAATCCTGGAATATTACAATAGAGAATCTGAAAATGTCCGAGCAATAAAAAATTTAGAAGAAGAACGAAAACGTTGACATGAACACTACGACATTTTTTGACCAACTTTATTACCTATAAAATTATAGGTTTTTGAATATTTTTTAACTTTATTTCCATCGTCGTCATTATCCGACGAGTGCTTGTGCTTACTCATTTCGTACGTTGGCCCTTAGTAGCGATGAAGTTTCAAAATTAACAATTGTAAAACTTAAATTGGTGTGGGCATGTAATATGTATATTGTATAGGTACAAATACTGTACTCAGTATCCAATATTGTTGGACTAAAGAATTATATAGTTTGTTATTTAACCTCAACACGACCTGCCCGGCCGTATCCATGGTTATTGCGTTTGTGTTATTTTTTCGTTTTCTGCAGCCATCGAAAAAATAATCAGTTATTAATCTTTTTATTATTACACTGCAGATTCACGCTTATAAACAATATCGTCTATAGACTATCGTAATATTTTGAACTTTAAGATAATATCTGTGATTTACCTCATTAAATTTACCTATACATTTTTATGCATTTGCTTTTTATTATGTAAGTATGTGATATCAACACAATTATAGGTACATGTAAATATGTAATGAATAAAAAATAAGCCTGCGCGTTTCTATTGATGAAACTTTACCTTATAATAACTAAGGTAAAAATATATTATATAATTTATTTTAAATATAATATATAAATATAATATATATAAAATATATTATATAATTTATTTTTACAATATGTTTAGTAAACTCTTATAATACGATTACAATTTAATAGTACCTAATATTAATATTAAATAAAAAATAAAATGTATTAAATACATTTATCTTATGAATTGTTCAAAATTTTCGCCATTATGTTCTAAACATGAAGTCGCTTCAAAAATTCAGTCGAAGTTGCCGCCTTGATTTGTTCTTCACTTAAAATATCACATGCTGCTTGTATTTTGTTAATACAGTTAAAATAGTTAAAATTGTAATCGTATTATAGGAGTTTACTAAACAAATATTATCACATACTCTACATATTGACCAACAGTATTATTAAATTATTGTTTGTAAACAGATAAAGTAAATTAAACATTTATTTGGCACTTATTTTATTATTTCCAGTGGTTATAAATAAAAATTTCATTAAATACGAATTATGCATAAATCTAAATTTTGACTTACTCTAACTTGGTCAGTTTTGAAAATAGAAAAAAACTGTTGATACAAAAAATGCTTAAAAAAAAATACTCTACCTGAATCTGCAGAAAAAAACTAGGGTTGCCATTTAAAAAAAAGTAAGTTGTATTGCGCATGCGCGTACCGAGTGAGCTAAAAATTTGAAACTGGTCTGAAAATATGTATTTAAGTGCTCCCTATCACTTCCCGAAAACCCCAGTTCAATACAAGGTCATGCACCTGAGATATTTAGTGTTACCATAAATCGTGATCACACTGTATAATGAAATATAATATATACTATATATAATAAAATATATACATATAATATATAAACTAAGGTGTTTTAGTTAAGTGCTTTTAATAAATAATAATCAATGGGATCAATACTAGTTATTATCCTGACCTTGTACTCTTACTAATTATTGAAGCCTATATATTATTATGGTTGCATAGACGTTTTTTACGTATTTAAAGGTAGTGAGTATCATCAGTATCGATATAAATAAGGAGTTTATTTTACTTAAGTTACCTCGGCTTGTATGCCTTTTTATTTGATGATATTATATTAATTTTGTTACAATCTACCAGTGGTTATGAATGAATATATTAATATAATTTCTTACCTGAAGAGCTTAGTTATTGTAACTAAAGCTCTGAATGTAATGTATGAGACAGGCGTGGCTGCTGGGAACAGACTGCTTGTGAAGCACCGACCAGCCTGCTGAGAGCAGACTATACCGACTGACTGTGATGACTGATTTGTGTTCTACTTATATCAATGACCTTCCTTACTTATTTATTGATTTCAAACTGTTGTTGTTCATTTAAACAGTACATATGAATACAATGTTATTGTTATTGCACATTGTATGATATTAACTACAAATATGGCTATAAAATGTTCTACATAATTTTGGTTATTATAATATGGTAAATATTCACTAGGTACAGTTATTTTATTACTTTTAAGAGTGAAATATTTAATGTTATGACTCACTGATCACCTACTGCACAGCAGAGTGGTATCCGCTTGCCCACACTGTTTTTTTTTTTTAATTTAAGAAAAATGTATATCTACCCATTTGACATATTTTGTTAGAATAATTCTTTTATTCGATAATTTATCGATCCCAAATTTCGTTGACAAGGATTAGCGTAAAAAGTTGAAATATACTGAATGGGCAATGACCCATCGTTAAGGGCACCCACTATTACCCAATTACGCCACGGTGACCAGAAACTTAAATATATCACACTTACGATAGTGTAAAACTCATTTAAGTACATTGTAGGACTAATTTATATATTTATCATAATTTATAATATTACTTTATTCACTCATGGCCGTTGATGGTGAATTCGTGGTATAGACAATTAGGTTTTTGCCGTCGCTACCAGGTCGACCGCGACGATCTTGGGTTAATCGATTTTCCCTTTCAATGACTACTCTAGTTTTTTTCTTAACACTCGTTTGACGACTCCCTTTGTTGAACAGGAAAACTGTAAGCAATTTAAATTAAATTAAATTAATCAACGCACGTTCATTGCAGGGGGCTGTAAAATCTATATGAAAAAAATGGCTCTTAGACCAAAAAGACAGACATAACTGCATTTTGAAAACGGATTATGATTGATTTAAAAGTTTCTACGTTTGTATAAAGTCGGTTTTTAATATTCCGAATGTCGTTTTTGTAAAAAAAAAATACTTATAGACCATCATAATGTTGAGTATTGAGGGGGACAAGTTCACAGAGTAGGCAGTCAAGTGCCTGACATAACTACCCCGTGAGCACACTTATGTTTGTCATATTATATTATTATCATTATAATGTAGATTTTAAGTCAATACTTACGTACCTACCGTAGAGCGGTGTGAATAGGTAAATGAAATAACCTCTTAAAATCCAAAACGGGATATACGGTGTTATCAGCTTCTCATCATATTATATCAATATACTTGTACTCTACTAATCTAAAAGCGAAACGTGTAGGTACAGATATACTACAAAATACAAATCATTGTAAAATTAAAACATTCATCGCTTCGCTCAGAATCTAAAAAACTAAACATATTTAAATGTTATATACTCAAGTACAATTAGTTAGGCAATTATAAATAAAAATACAAATATTTTCTAATGAAATAAATTTTATATAAAGTTGGGTAGACTGTAAGATAGGTACTTTTAAGTTTAAATCTTTAAGTTCGTTTTTGTTTTTGGTTGCATTTGATTACAATTTTAAGTTGCAACAATTTATTGACTGCAATGCATATGGATATAGTTTTGATACGTATAATAAGGTAAAAATGTACAATGGTAGATCATAACCACATATTGGGTACGATCATCTGCAATTTCGAATCAGTTTCCAGACTACTTTTTGAAAAAGTATTAAGATACTAATACTAGTATTCTAATAAAATAGTATTAAAAATACTTTTAAAATACTATTATAAAAATGTATTTTAGGAATACTCCCAAAGTAGTTGAATACAAATATAAGTATTTTTTTTAAAGTTTATACCATATAATATTATATATGTAGCTATACCTATATTATGTTACTATATAGTTTGCTAATTACCATAGATTTTAAAAATGTTAAATAACAATTAACAATATAGAATAAATAGCAAAATAATATTTAAAAAAAAATAATGAAAATGAGTCTTTACAAAATTTTTAATTCTTTTTAATAACATTGTTTTTTCAAATATAATATTCAAATCAATTTTTTTTTCAATATAGTTTTTACTGATGTCAAATTGTTGTGAAAAATAATTAATAAAACGGACTTTATAGTATTTAAATTTTGTTAAAAATACTTTTAAACAGTACCTATTCAGAATACTTAAAAAATACTTAAAAAAAATTATATTTAGAATATCAAGTCAAAGAAGAAATGAGGCGGTCAGCAAGGCATATTATATTTAAGTATTTTTATTTGTTTTGCTACAAAGACAATACATATAGAGCTATAGTATACGATTTGATTGAGGCGCGCTTAAATTTACGCCCACTCGTACCTTAGTCAAATGACCTAGCTATATTAACTACTGCGCAATTCTTAATAGACAGTTCACTTGTAACTTTACCCCAATCCGATTAAACTCATGATAAAGATAACTATGTATATAAATCATGGTTGGAGAGAATCAAAAGATTACCCGCGGAGGAATATGGTCAAGGTAGAGCAAATGATACCTGAATCAACTTCAGGTCAGGGCTAAGTGGCACGGACCAGACATAGCTGAGATCAAAATAGGGACTATAATACCTATGGTATTAATCAAAGAAACAAATGTGATACTTCTCCATTGACTCGTGGTGGTATAAAGAAAAGTGCAGTAAGGTTAGTGTGTCCGTTGCCAGGAAAAGATCAAAATAAAAATAAAATTTCGTAATTATAAAATTTTTATATATTTTTATATATTTAATTATACATTCATTATATTTCAGTATTCAATATTTTAACATGCATTTTTATTTTACACGTTTAGGTAGTGCCATGTATATTTTTTTAAATTGTCATTGTATAATATTATCGTTTAACTGTTTAAAGTTATGTAATTTTAAATTGAAATGCATAATTTAAAATTGTGCTTTAGGGGAGGTGTATGTTGGGGAGAACGATATCAGATCGTAATCGTTGTAATAATGATAGAGAGGAGCCTTGTATTCAGTTTTCAAGCATTTTTATCCAATTATATAGAAAAATGTATAGAAGAAAAAATTAAACAAATTTAGAGTTAAAAATCTCCGCAAACAGCTCAAAATAAGTCAAACTATTTTGAAAATTTTATGAAGTATCGAAAATTATAAAATAAACATATTGTGTTCATTTTTGAATCACAACAAAAGTGATTCTTCTGATTTTAACGCTAGATATGAAAATCGTCGAGACCGATACATATTTTGATATATTATATTCTTTACTCGTAAATAATTTAGATTGGTCGGGATTATTTAGAATTTCTTTGTTTACGACTTTCATTAACGTTATTTTGTTATAGTGTGTGACTAATAAAACAACACATTTTTTATAATATATAAATGTATAATATATTTGTATATAACAATAGCATAGCTAGGATTTTTCTTGGGGAGGAGGGTCTGGTAATGTTTTTAGACACAGTTGGATTAAAAATGCTTTCCCATAAGTTTGGAATGTTTTATATCTGGATATGAATGTATTATTATATATACGTATGTTATAATTTATATATCATAAAATAACAATAACATAAAATATGTAAAGGGTGCACGGCGTATAATTATTCTACTACTTTATTATAATATTTTGTATCTATAATGTATATGTAAAAATATATTATGAAATATTATAGTTCACTTGCCTGAGTATGTAGTTGTATTCGTGGATACGGTGTTGAATTCGATGTTCGAAGTTCTGCGGCGTAGGCATATAAGTACGAATATATTACTTATGTGTTTGTTTTGTATATTTAACATTTAGTTAAGAGATATTTTTCTCAATGCATGATATTGATGTGATTCGAACACTAAAAATATGAATTTTTTATCAATGGTGTACGGTGTCGTCTGGCACTAATGATAATTAATTGTGTTGTTTTACTGATGGTCTGATCGGCGAGGTGTTATTAGTACCTATAGGTACATATTATTTAGTTTGCTAGAGTCCGAAATGACGTTTGTAATAAGTGTTATTGTTATAACAGTTCAAACTTTAAAATCGTTTTTCCTTAATCATTACGATTATGTCACACACAACATGTGTGCACTATATGCTATAGATTTTTAGTAATTTTATTGGCTGTCGTATAGAATAGTGATGTTACTTGTGTAGCATGTGGTTAATATTTAAATCAATTATGGTCTACCATAAAATTATGTGCTGTGATATTTTTGTATCATGTTATATGATAAAAATTAAATTGCTAAGTATAGGTAGTATAAAATTAATGAGGAATGAAATTGAAAATCTAATCTAATGTATAAAAATGAATGTTTAAACAAACAATTGTTTGTTCGTCATACATCATAGACACAAAAACTACTTCACCAAAATATACGTTTACGTTTAGGTAAAATATATCTATAAACAAAATTATTTTATTGAGAAAAATAACAGAAACGTTTGTTTATCAGTTTTTCAACAAATAATTACTTGCATTACTCGTTCACAAAAAACTGTTCTAAAGTTGCTTGGCATAAATTAAATGATTTTTTTTTCACTGCGTGCCATAAACTTTTGAAAACCAATAAGAAGTCGCGGGTCACGGGGGCCTGGAAATTTGGATGGAGGTCCCCCCCGCTCTAGCACCGTCATTGATCATAACTGTACAAATAAATAATTTAGAGTCTAAATTTTAGACTGACCAACGAAGGTGGTGGCCTTTCGTCGGAGGGACGCTAGATGGCGCCATGTAATGGGTTTCCAAATAAATTTATATTATTATGTTCCCGCCGCGGGTCGTGGTCGCGGGACATGCTTTTAGTATACCTTAGCTAATTCTTGCCGACTCAAGAATATGGGTACGAATGATTAATATACAGTGAGACTTTCACATAACGAAGTCGAATAAGCAACAAAAAAAAATCGTAATATGGAGGAATTTGTTAAATAGAATTACGTATTTTTTTAAGAATTTTTCATTTGCTTGGTTATGTTTTCACGGTTTTTAAAAATGGTTGATAGAGAACTCGTTGGAATACTATATTTTTCGGCAATATCTTTATTTTAAACACCTTTATATCGTCTTCGTTTAAAATTTCAAATTTATCGGCGATAGATAAACATTTATGTTTCGAAATTGTTTTTGGCTAACATATTTCTAACAGGGGGAATACAATGTACAAACGACGACTGAAATATTGAGGTCGAGGTCGTGGTGGGACGTCGAAAAAAGTAAAAACGACTCTGTGGACTCTGTGGAATTGACGGGGACCGGCGTTAGTCGCAGTCAGCTGTCGTGAAAATAGTACCTTGTGGCTGACGGCGTTGTCCAGCCGTCGGTGGTCGGCGAAATGAATATTTGTGTATATAGTGGCGATGAGTGCAGGATGACCGCGGTGTCGTCGTCCTGTGAACTTTTATGCATTAAAATAATATTATTAGGGAACAGGTTGCTCTTTCTGATCCAAGTACCGTATAGGCGACGAATGACGGTGATGGCGGACAGAAACCGCGACGTGTGACGGTGAACCCTTCTGTTGGTTGGTGGGGGGGGGGGGGGTCAGGGGAAAAGTATTGCATAACAATGTTATTCGCTTACTACTATAATAGTAACTGCTCGAGCGTATCATATAATATTTGCGTCATATATATTATAACGACAATAATCTTTTACCTTATAATTTTTTTCATAAATGTCAATATATATAGATAACTGTATATCATCAAAAATCTTTAAAAATTAAAACAAGTCTCCTGATCTATTATTACAACAGCAGTTGAAAAATATTATAAATACATGTGCACGTTCTAGATTCTGCGATGAACGTATTGATTGTAATGATGTGTGTTTTTTTGTTTTTACTACTTTTTTTTTGTGTCTGTGTACTCGATGAGTAGTCGAAATAACGCTACAAATTTTAACTTCAGTATCTTGTTCGATGCGGGAAAGTGAATCTAGTTGGTGCATTGGGGAATTTTCAAAAGCGCCGGGAAAACAAAAAAAAAGTAAAGAAAACCGTGAATTTCAAAACAAATGACCGTATACATGCAATTTTAACTGAATGTTTATAATCGCATTTTCTATACACGATGACATTTTTCTGACTGTTTAGGAACATATTCAGTTTCAAATATTTTTTGGTTTTTTTCTTCTATGAATGTCAAAATAATTGTTTTTGTCGGCTTCAAAATTTAATACAAGGCTCTCGATATATTCTTACAATTACATTTGAAAAATAATAAAAAACAAAAGTCACAATTTTTTTATATGCATTATCATCAGAGTTTTTAAAATAAAATCTTGAAAAAATACGTAAAAATCACAAGAAAGTCAAATTACATTTTTATGAGCGTTTTAATTTGATATCTTACAACATTGGATATTCACTCGATTTCTCATGTAGCGATTTTCTTATTTTGTTGTAATTCATAAACGAACAACTGTAGATACTTGAAATTTATATAATATGCTCATTTTATCAATTCCTATACTTGATAAAATTTTAAAAATATTTTGACTCGTTTTGACTGATTACAGACATATTCTGTTTACAATTTTTTTAGTTGGATGATTTTAATTATTTTCATATAATTTTATAATATTAATTCAACTTACCAGCTACCGTATTAAAAATAAGAAATAACAATATATTAAATATAATATAAAATATTTACCCTGACAAACCGTTTCACCTCAGAACCGTTTTTCGTATACTATAATGACATTATATCATAGAATTCAAATTAAACACTAAACAGTGACCCACTTTTAAGTAACTAATAGATAAGTAATAAGTATACAACAATATAAGCTGTGTTACTGTATTACAATATTATTGATTTTTAATAACCTAAGATTCTAGTTTTTCTAATATAATTTCTAATTAAATTAATACCAATGAATCATATTTTATACTTAAACAGTTATTTATTTATTTACACGGTCAAATGTCTATTTGGCAATATATTTGTATAAATAACAATAATATAATATAATTTAAAATTATATGGTATAGCATAATAAAATACAAATAGACAATATAGACAATATAATATATAGAATAATAATAATTATAATAATAACTATAAGAATAATAATAATAATAATACATACAATGTTTATTTAAATAATTAACTATTTCCAGAAGACACTAAAATGTTTTTTGGGTCATCGTTTGACGTATACTTATTATATTACTATAGGAATGAGGAATGAGAATATAAAATAAATTATTGTTGTCAGTGTAGTTGTTATTAACTTTGAAATTTAATTGATTTAATACAAATGAATCAACTATCTCGTTATTCAGAAATTTAGAGAGAATGGTGTTGTATGATAAAATATATTTTCGTAGTTTTAAGGTTTGTAAGTTTAACAATTTTAAAATGTTTTCGTAACCAGAGCGAGGAGTTATTTGTAATTTGAATATTACATTTATGACTTTATATATATTTATGATATAATATACCTGAGAACTTAATTTTGAACTTTTTCGACTTGATCTTATGTGCAATAATAATTCTAAAAACAGATTTGAATTTGTCATCAAGTTTTCTTGAGATCGACTTTCCCACATTTTTGATTTTTTGATTTAAACAACTCCAAAAACTTAAATATGTAAATTTTTTAATTACTCTTTTTTGATAAGGCTTTTTTTTGGATTTTGGGTCGATGATATAAAAAATGTGGGAAAGTCGATTTCAAGTTGACTTGACGACAAATTAAAATCTGTTTTCAGAATTCTTATCGCTTCATCATATCAATCGGTACGTTGGAAATAGAACAGATCTATAATCCTATATTGCACGTGTGTTAGACGAAGACAGAAAATCACCGCTTCCAATCCCCTTTAATAGTTTTATAATTTTTGTTCATAATATATAAATTAAAAATTAAAAATTAAAATTAAAGACGAATTATTAGGTACTAAAAATATTTACGGTGAGACGACCGTCGATACCGACGTGTCGTATACACCGATCACAGATGTACACAAATAAACGAAAAAATTATTTATAATAATCACTTGTATTAAAACTTCACCCTATGTAATATAAATTATGTCCTCATATTTTTAAATAATTATTTCAGTTGAAAATTAAATTTAAATGGTATTGATTGATGGAGTTGCGTGGTCAACAAAAATAAATGTTTTTATGTTTATTGGTCTTCTCCCAAAGAAGTGGTCGTTGGATATAGATTTAGAAGTCTTCATATTTCAGTCCTTAGATCGGTCAAACATTTTTGTGTAACGGTGTATCGCTGATGGACGATGATGTTTTGTTTGAATCATTCTATCTATTATTTCGTCACATGTATTTAATCATATATTATTGTTAATATTGTTATTATATTGTTAATGCCGAAATTAAAAAAAAACAAAACAGTATGTAAACCTATGCAATTCTACACATAATTGATAAATAAAACTATAAACCCAATTCAACCATCGGGTAAAGGTAAATTATATGAGAAAATAATTACCAATTATAAATAAAAAAAATATCATTTTTTAGATGTTAAATTTTACAGTATTATTGTATACAAATATGAAATAATAAAATGTTATTAAAGATGTAAAAGAAAGGTGTTATTTAAAATTTATATTACATATTAATACCTACTTAAAAATGTGTAATCACAGCCATTTGCTTACACGCCAACAATTTAACAATCGATTGAACTATCAGTTTTATACTTTTATATTGAAATGAGAAATATGTTGCAACAACAAAAAAGCATAATAATAATAATTTTTGTTAGATTTAAATAATTAAAGTAGGTATAACATCAATAATAAAACAATGAATACAAAAAAAAAAAAAATAATATACAGTATTAATTATTATAGGTCAACGAATAAGTATTATTGAGCTATAATTTTTACAATGTTGATAAGTATACGTATATGTACCTTATTGTACCTACTATTATGTAATTAATTATGATATAGGTATGTTAAAAGTTCCATTAGATAAAATATTTCGGTATATTTATGAGCTAAACATAAAATATACATTTCTAAAAACCTAATAATTTTTATAGACGGAAAAAATATAGTTAATACATTATTGAATTTAAGATAAAAAGGTATATTTTTACGCATTAAAATGATTAAATATATCAGTATAAGATATTATTTTTACTCACACTTTTTTTTTGATAATATATGTAAGACAAATTGTGAGCAATATTTGTTTTTTGTTAAATGAATATAATGAGATATTATTAAAATGCAATACAATACTATTTATAATAAAAATGTCAAATGGTCCTAAAGTATTGTATTTTTCCTTGATATGCTCTCGAATAGTAAATGCAAATCTAATATAGTACACTGACTATTATAGTTCAAAATCAAAATCATAATCACTCATGTACAGAACAATTTTCTAAGAATTTTTTTGTTTCCATTGTAAAATAAAAATTGCTCCTCATTGATATTACGACATTATACATTTTTTCCTATCTAATGGCTGAGAAAAATTAAAATATTTAAACTATTAATTTGAAATGTTTGTACACATTATTAAATAATATTATTGATTGTTATTAATTAAACGAATAAGCTACAAAAATAACTCTAGCAACTCTAGATTTCAACTTATATTTTGCATAGGGAATATATTATTAATTACTATTAATCAAGTATATGTTATTTTCACCATATTTTAATATTTTTAAGAAATTATATAAGTTATAAAGATATATTTCATTCTTCATTTTAAATATCTGTATATGTGTATTTAATAATTTATTTTAATTAATATTTATATTCATTATACTTATATTATACGTGTACATGTACCTTAATCTATATTATTTTTAAATAATATGTAACTGTTTTGTACTTATAGGTAGTTTGAACATTTTTCCCATAATGATATTATTAATGTGAAATTGAAATTTAAACTCAAAATGTTGTGTTAACGATTTCAGATTACTTTTTTTTATAAGTATGATAAAATTAAAAATAAATAATATAAATAAATATTAAATTCGAACCTTTAAAGTTAAGTCACCACACATGTGTACATTAATGCTGTACCTCGCCATGATGTAGGTACCTAATCTCAAAATACGCAATAAAGCAGTATATCCATTGAAGTATCTGCTTACTACAATAGTCGAATGCACAAGCCTGCACACACACGCTAAGTCAAAACTCGTATTCACATACGACATACTACAGTATTACATACATGTTAATAATAACCGCACAAAAAATAAACAGTGTATACTGTATATACACACACAGGACAAGCCATATTATCGTATTCACATTATTCACATTATTCATACCTACATTGATACATACTATTTATAATTTATGTACCTAAATCCAAAATATAAGACATACACTGGTAAACTCAAAATATAGATAGGTAGGTACAATATACTTACGCACGCGAAACGCCAAGTCAACATACCATGTAAACTGCATATCATGGCATGTCATAATATCGTGTTCACATATTTCATAGTCGATATTCACGTAATGGTAAATCCAAAGTATCAAATGTATATTACACACATATATACATGGAAACACAAAATACCGTCTTCTCGCTCACATGCAAATATAAAAATTCATATCCACGAAAACTGTACCCTGTAAGGGTTAATATACCCAAATAAACACGCCACAAAAAAAACACAAGTTGAGGTACCAAAACACGCACAAACTCACGTAAATTCAAAATTCAGTGTACACACACACACACACACACACACACACACACACACACACACACAAATCCTGCATCAAAAATACCTCGTATATATAACATCCCACACACAAACACGATTGTGCCAAGGTTGAGGTATCAAAACACGCATAAATTCTCATAAATTCAAAAATCAGTCTACACACAAGAGTCGTAGAAAAACGAGCCACGAGTTGGGCGCCACTTTGTCGTATACGCCGATCACAGACGTACACAAATAAATTTACAAATTATTTATAATAAGCACTTTTATTAAAACTTCGACGTCCGGTGACGATCTAGTCCACGACCACCCAATGACCCTCTTTCTGTCTTCACATATTCCTTAAATATACATTTTACACTATCACCAATCGGTAATATCGATATTGAGTCAAATCTAGTTACATTATACATTTATACTTACTGACTATGCTTAAAATTATAGGTACTAATTAATTGTTATCTTAACCTAGTTGCATGTTTTCATATAATAGAATGTGTTTATATAATGTGAGCTGTTTATGTTTTATATTTGTTACCAGTCATTGTATTGTTTTCTTAGCTTAGTTAATAAATGGTTTTAATTATAAAATTTTTTATTCATTATGCATAATACAACAAAAGTTAGTACCTATTAGATTTCGGATATTCAAAATTATATTCCAATATATTAACCATGCAGTTTACTCTAGATATAACTGATAGCTGATTACAAATTAGTGAAATTATTAAGTAGAGAATACTGAATATTATAATTATAATATTATGTTATACTTAGTTGGATTAGAAAGATGAACAGATTAGTTGTCATTATATTTTTCAAACTTATATTTATTACATTTATACCCTAAAAAAAAATATATATATATAATACATATAATATGTATATTTATATTTTAATACAAAAATCAAACAAATAATCTATACAAATTTCAATATTGTAAAGTTACTTTATTTGAAAATATGTCAACCGTAATAAAAAAAACTTAAAACAGTACTCAATATATTTCCTCAACAAAATAAAATATCTATGAATCAAAAATATGTTTTTGTTAATAAGTAACCATGACAACGTAAACCTTACGAAAAATCGGTCAGAAACAAATAATTTGTACCTACCTACCCAGCCTAAAAACATATTTATGTTAAAATAGTATTTTTATTGAATAATAATTAAATTTTAATATTATATCCCTACTAATATAATACATGCAGTTGATTAAAATGTAGGTAACTATACATTATTTTGCGTTTACTGTTAAATAATAGGTAGTAGAATAAATAGGGTTGGTAAGAGTTTATGACGAACCAGCGAACAGTACGACACGACGAGACAGTGTGTAATAAATAATAATATGCTTTATGCGAGCGGGATCGTTGACTCTTTACAATGGGCGAAAGGGACACAGCGGACAAGACCGGTTGCGTCCTTTAGAGAAAGGATCATTCAATGACCCCGAGACGTTGCATCTGGTGGCCGGTCAGTGTAGGTCCATATATATTAATCTGAGAGGGACTATGGATACATATTGCGTATGTGTATGTGACTATAATTGGTTTAAAGCAGTGGAGGTCATATCAAACAGTTATCAAATTGTTTCTTTTCTTCAAGAGTGTATGCATAAGTTTGTTCAACTACCGTGTTATACCTACCTATAGTTTTATTACTAATAACTTATTAGTATTGTCTGTACTATAATAATAATATAATATAATATATTTTATCACTAACTTTGTTCGTAGATTGATGTAATTGTATTCTGCACGTAGATTATACATCTTCGGGGTAGTGTTCGACGGTCGATATCACGTACACAATATATTATGTATTTTGATTTATATACGTCTTTACAGAATACTATATATACCTAATGCTCACTCGTAGAGTCTATATAGTTATATGATATTTATGTAACCGAAATATGAATCCCGTGACTTTGTTTATTGAGGCTGTGACTATTACCGTATGGTCCTAAAAATCCCTACGCCCGTAGCAATCATACCATATAGTTGAATGCGAACCGGATGTAATTTAATGAGCCCTTAATATTATACTTATATTCTAAATAAATAAATATGGTTAAAATCTAATAATTATAATAATATGATAAATATGTAATTGTATAATCTACGTTGATAAATATTGCTACTGAAAATCCCTACATCCGTAATACAATCATACATAGTTGACGGCCAAACGGATGTAGTTTAATGAGCACTTAATATTATAATATTATATTCTAGATAAATAAATGTGTTTAAAATCTAATGATAGTAATAAAATAATTATGATAACGTTATATGATATAAAAAATAACCTTTAATACGATGATAGTCACAGACCTTTATATTGTAAAATAGTGCATAGATAAGTGAGTGAATAATTAACAAGGTTGAGTTGTTCGGTAATGCGAGATCATTAATTATACGATCATACTGAATGTTGGAATACCTCAACATACATATAAGTCTGAACGTATTCGCTTTAGGTGGCAAAAATATTGTCGAAATGCATACTGACGTGGACGTTGTGCATCAGATCCTCTTGAGTAAAAAGATTGGTGGCGAGTCGATTTTGTGGGGCTCTTATATACTATGATTTCGGTGTGGGCCCTTCTTCTGATATTCGTCGATTAACACGTGGTCTTAAAATATTGATATGTTTATGATTTAATTTTGTGCGACGTGACAAAGGTTCGGTCGATAATTTATTGCGTTGTTTTGACCGAACGTTTGTACCGGAGAGTTGTAGAAGTGTTCTTGAAGTTTATGAGTTACAATGCGTTTATGAATTTGTAAAATACGATGTTTAAAAGCGCCGCTTATAACTGTTTATGTTGTTTTTTACTAAACGTCTGGTCGGAGAGGTATTGAATATTGTTAATGTGCTTCATGTGTTGCGTGCATACACCTGTATAAGGCGTATGTTTATTGAACTACCTCATGCACATTCCATATGGCCCGTCGTTAATATTTATCCCGTGTTTTTATTTAAGTCTAAATATTATATATTACAACTAGCTTAAAAAAATTACCCTGTTAAACTGTCGACCATCTGTCGACTATCTATCGACTATCTGCAAAGATGATAATATAATTGAATATCTATAAATTAAAAATATATTACAAATGTCTAAAATACGGTCAAATGATGATAATAATTATCATAGTAATGTATTAATACGTAAAAATAATTAAAATATACGATCGTAACTTCTTTAACTATAGGATCTGAATTGCACTGTGTAAATAGGGCTTAATGTGTTAACACGTACCTAAAAATAACCTTTAATACGATGATAGTCACAGACCTTTATACTGCAAATTAGTGAATAGATAAGTGAGTGAATAATTAGCAAGGTATAGATTATCGTTCGATAATACGGGATAATTAATTAGATAGCTATACAGAATGGTGGAGCAACTCAACATACACACATATTATATGTATTCGCTTTGAATGGCAAAAATATTGTCGAAGTGCATACTGTTGTTTCTACTGTGGACGTTGTGCATCGGGTTAATACGCGATGTTAAAATATTGATATGTTTATGATTTAATTTTGTGCGGCGTGACAACGGTACGGTTGATAATTTATTGTGTTGTTCTTTGTACGCTGTAAAAGGGTGCTTGAAGTGTATGAGTTACAATGCGTTTATGATCTTGTAAAATACGATGTTTAAAGGTGCCGCTTATAACAGATAGTGTTGTTTTTTACTAAACGTCTGGTCGGAGAGGTATTGAATATCGTTAATGTGTTTCATGTGTTGTGTGCGTAAAAGGAGGGCGTACACCTGTATAATGTGTATGTATAGGTATATTGAACTACCCCACATTCCATATGGCCCGCCGTTAATAGTTATCCCGTGTTTTTATTTAAATCTAAATATTATATATACAAATATATTATGATAAAAATGTTTGACTTTTTTTTTGTTGCCCATCACCATTATATATGTATACTTAGGTACAGTGTAAACTGTAAAGACTCTCTAAAAATTTAATTCCCAACCCAAAATGATGAAATTACAACACCAAATAAAGTCATAAAATTGTAAAACATAATTTACATACAAACAATACTTTTACTAAGAGACTTGAAAGCAATATTAGTAATTATTAGTGCATTTTAGGAAGTTTAATTATGAATGTTTAATAATTGGAAATGCGGGTGTAATTTTTCTTTTAATAAATATATTTTTGGTAGTCGTGTCAGATGTTAGTAAATTTTACAAATAAGTATATTATATTACATTAATTATACTATAACCCTTATAACTCCTAACCAGTCTTGTATAAAATACTTTTGAAAAAGTATATTAAGAAACTAATACTAGTATTCTAATAAAATAGTATTAAAAATACTTTTAAAATACTATTAAAAAAATATATTTTACGAAAACTCCCAAAGTACATAATAAAATACATTTTTCACATTATGTGGAAATGGACAATAATGTACATGTATGTGGAACATGGACAGATAACGAAATTTTATCAGAAACCATAGAAAATACCAGCGAGAGTGAAGACGAACCACAAAATGAGGAGGAAGTCATTTTTACCCAAGTAACAATTCAACAAGCTAAAGATGCTTTAAAAACACTAAGAAATTTTGTTGAGACTACTACAGGTATGGATTATGATAAGGCTTTTTCTGCATTAAATAATTTGGAATACGTCGTGGCAGAAAGAAGTAATATGAAGCATTTTTTTAAAGAAAAATAATTTATTCAGTCATTTCAGTATTTTAATTATTCAAATTTTAGTCTATTTTAGTCATTTGTATTATTTATTATTCATATACATTATACAACATACATCTATACTAGTTTTTTTATTCAAATTATGTATTTTAGGCATTCGTATTATTTATTATTCATAGTAGTGGCACGGTGAACGACGTTTACCTGATACAATCGTTTAGCCATATTTTAAATGTATTATTATTATTATTTTTTTTAGAATTGAAATTTGTGTGGATGAATGTATAATTAATTATCATAGTATTTTTATATACTTGTTTCTGTTTATGATTTTAATTTGATTTTCATTTGAAAGTAAGTTATGAGTATTTTAAAATGCACAAACGATTTACAATTATAAAATATTCATAACTTGCTTTAAAATAAAAATATTAAACCAAATCTATGAGGTTTACTAGATGATATTCTTACTTTTAAATGTTATAAGAGGTCAATTCACTCTATTTTTTTAACTAACAAAGCTAAACGTGATCTGCCGAGCGCACAATTTACTATGTTATGCGTTTGTAAGACTCTCTGTCTTTGAACGCATGAGGTTGAAATATTTTTATCTGAGAGGGATTATGGATACAAGACGTGTATGTGTACGTGTTAACTGGTGTAACGTAGTGGCGTTTATATAAAACAGTTATTATAAATTGTTTCTTTTCATCTGGAGTGCGTGCATAAGATTATTTTACTACTGTGTTATACGTACCTAGTGTTATTGCCTATTGGTATTGTATGTATTATAATAATATCTATTTTACCTATCACTTACCTTGTGCGTAGACACATCAGTCTAAAAATCCCTACATCCGTAGCAATCGTACAATATAGTTGAACACAAACCGGATGTAATTTAATTAGCCTTTAATATTATACTTATATTCCGAATAAAAAAAATATGATTAAAGTCTAATGATAATAACGATTATGATTACGCTATGAAATTATAAATAACCTTTAACACGAATACACGATGATAGTCACAGAACCTTATATTGAAAAATTAGTGAATAGATAGGTGAATGAATAATAATTACAAGGTTGATTTGTTCGATATAATGCGAGATAGTTAATTAGACATAGTCAATCATACCGAATGTTGGAATACCTCAATTTACATAGACGTCTGAACGCATCTGGCGACTGGCCAGTGTAGGTTCATAATATATAATATAAATATATTAAACTTAGGGGGACTATGGATCCAAGTGTATGTGTACGTGTTAACTGGTTCAACGTAGTGCAGTTTATATAAAACAGTTATTATAAATTGTTTCTTTTCTTCTGGAGTGTGTGCATAAGATTATTTTACTCCTGTGTTATACCCTATACCTAGTGTTATTGGTATTGTATGTATTATAATAATATATATTTTATCATTAACCTTGTGCGTAGACTAATGTATTCTGCCCGTAGATTATGCTTCTTCAGTGTAGTGTTTGACGGTCGATATCACGTAGACAATATATATATTTTTAGATTCTGAGCGGAGCGATGAATGTATTGGTTTTACAATGATGTGTGTTTTTTTTATTTTTTTATTTTTTTGTGTCTGTCATCACGTTTTGGGACAGTAAAAGTGCTTAGATTTTCTTCAATAGTACCTTTTCTGATAGGAAAGTGAATCTAGTTGGTACTTTGGGGGGTCAAAAGTACACATTTTCCAGTAGTTTTCAAAAATACCGTGAAAAACAAATGGAAAATTAAGGAAAATTGGTTTTCCGTAAAAATCTCAAAAATATAAATCATAAATTTAAACAAAAACAACCTACCTGGCTAACTACACGTTTTGTTCAAGATATTTTTTATATCAAAAACAATTTTATGTTAGTTGTAACATTTGCAACAAAAATAGACTAAAAATGTACATTATTTACAAAGTAGTAAGATTATATAAAACTATTCATATAATCTGTGGGATAATATTGTGTAGATAGGTAGTAATGAGTAATAGGTCTATGCTAAGTCAGTTATAGATACCGCTAGAGAGTCTTATTATAATAATGTTTATAGGTACAAACTATATCTATTAAAGACGAATTATTACTTCACATAAAACAAATTTTTAGATTCTGAGCGATGAATGTAATAATTTTACAATGATGCGTGTTTTTTTTTCTTAAAATTTTAGATTCTGAGCGGCTCCGATGAATGTATTGGTTTTACAATGATGTGTGTTTTTTTTTTATTTTTTTATTTTTTTTTTTGTGTCTGTCATCACGTTTTCAAACAGTAAAAGTGCTTAGATTTTCTTCAATAGTACCTTTTCTGATAGGAAAGTGAATCTAGTTGGTACTTTGGGGGGTCAAAAGTAAACATTTTCCAGTAGTTTTCAAAAATACCGTGAAAAACAAATGGAAAATTAAGGAAAAAACGGGAATTTTTACGCAACATTGATTTTCGATAAAATCGATTTTGGTTTTTGGTGTAAGTCTAAAAAAAAAGACGGTAAATACATGAAAATACACCATACCGTTTTCAAAATATTTTGACTTATTTTGAGCTGTTTACAGACATTTTAAATTTCCAATCTTTTTGGTTTTTTTTTTTTAAAAATCAATAACATTTTATTTATTCGTTAAAAATTCTTGAAAATTTAATAGAATGCTCCTAATATATTGTTTCAAAGGCACATGAAAATATTAAAAATCTGTAGTCACAATTTTTTTTTTTAAGCATTTAAAGTTGAAATTTTGACAAATTACGTAAAAATGACGAAAATTTGCAAATTATTTGGAGTTAGAAATTCATAAAAATTTTTCTTTTTAAATCTAAGGTTTTAAATTTTAACACAAGATTTAACGTAAGTTTTTCTACTTTTATCAAAAATAAAATATCTAAAAGCAATTAAAAATAATTTTTATAAGTGTTTTAAGTTCATAATTTTACAACATAGGATATTCACTCGATTTCTCATGTAGCGTTTTTCTTATTTGGTTGTAATTCAAAAACGAATAATTGTAGATACATGAAAATTTCACTAAATGTTTATATTCTCATTTTCTATACACCATTCAATTTTGAAAATATTTTGATTTGTTTTGAGCTGTTTACAGACATTTTAGTTTTCAATTTTTTTAGTTTTTTTTTTTATAATTGTCAATAAAATTTTATTTGGTGGGCCAAAAAGTCTGAAAATTTAATACAAGCTTTTTATATATTGTTACAATATCAGTTGAAAAATTTTAAAAATACATAGGCACGATTTTTTTTTATAAGCATTTAAAGTTCGAATTTTGACAAAATTTGTCAAAATCTCGAAAATTATAAATCATTGTAATTAAAAAATTATAAAATGTTCAGTTTTTATAACTAAGTGTTGAAAATTTAAAACAAAAATTCTCATAAATAAATCATACTGTAACCAAAAAATCTAAAAAATATATCAACACATTTATTTTTTACAGACATTTTAATTTCAAATTTAGACAAAATTTCATATTTAAACCAAGAATAATGATTTTAGTTATTTTGATATAATTTAAAAATATTATTTGTTGGTATATGAAACTTTTAGAATATATTGTTATATTTTATATACACGCAATGGCATTTTAAAATATAATTTTTTTGAGAAAAATGAATTTAACCAACTATAGTAAATACTAATGCCTATAATACTAAAATTAATTACTTTATTCACAATAATATCATCAAATACATTTAGACTTATTAAGATATTATAGACTGACTGACCGTCTTCGCTCAGAATCGTTTTTCTTATTCAATGATATTATATCATTGGATAAAAATCTAACACAATCCATTACAGTGACTCACTTGTAACCAACTGTACAGCAGAGCGACATACACTTACCCGCCCTTTTTATTTACATGTCTCTACAGAATAATATATACCTAATGATCTTTCATAGAGTGTTATATGGCATTTATGTAATCGGGACATGAACCCATTGACTTTGTATATTGAGACATGTGGCTATTATCGTATGGTTCTAAAAATCCATAAATTTTTAGCAATTATACATAGTCAATGGCCAACAGGATGTAATTTAATGAGCGCTTAACATTATACTTATATTCTAAATAAATAAATATGCTTCAAATCTAATGATAATAATGTAAATATATAATCTACATTGAGAAATACTACTCCTAAAAATCGATACATCCTTAGCAATTATACATATAGTCAATGGTCAACCGGATGTAATTTAATGAGCGCGTAACATTATACTTATATTCTAAATGAATAAAAATGATTAAAATTTAAAGATAATAATGATTATGATTACGTCATGATACTATACATTAACTTTAATACGATGATAGTCACAGACCTTTATATTGTAAAATAGTGAATAGATAAGTGAGTGAATAATTAACAAGGTTGAGTTGTTCGGTAATGCGAGATCATTAATTATACGATCATACTGAATGTTGGAATACCTCAACATACATATAAGTCTGAACGTATTCGCTTTAGGTGGCAAAAATATTGTCGAAATGCATACTGACGTGGACGTTGTGCATCAGATCCTCTTGAGTAAAAAGATTGGTGGCGAGTCGATTTTGTGGGGCTCTTATATACTATGATTTCGGTGTGGGCCCTTCTTCTGATATTCGTCGATTAACACGTGGTCTTAAAATATTGATATGTTTATGATTTAATTTTGTGCGACGTGACAAAGGTTCGGTCGATAATTTATTGCGTTGTTTTGACCGAACGTTTGTACCGGAGAGTTGTAGAAGTGTTCTTGAAGTTTATGAGTTACAATGCGTTTATGAATTTGTAAAATACGATGTTTAAAAGCGCCGCTTATAACTGTTTATGTTGTTTTTTACTAAACGTCTGGTCGGAGAGGTATTGAATATTGTTAATGTGCTTCATGTGTTGCGTGCATACACCTGTATAAGGCGTATGTTTATTGAACTACCTCATGCACATTCCATATGGCCCGTCGTTAATATTTATCCCGTGTTTTTATTTAAGTCTAAATATTATATATTACAGTGGTGTGAAACTTTTGTTTTCTTTCTATGAACCTACCTATGCGTGCGCCGTGCAGTCATAAAGTTAATTTTTGGAAAAAACATTTTTAAAGATCATTATTCCCTCAGTAAAACAATTTCAATAACTGAGAAACTGTTATAATAGTTCGAATTTTGAATTATGTAGGTACCTACATAAAAGTTTTCAACCAATTATTAAGTGTTTATAAAAAAATAATCATACATATATTTTAAATATAATTAAATTCAAAACAAAGATTAATATTATTTTAAATTCCATTTATTTTTTTATATTTTTTATATAACTGATTTAAGTGAATATTATTCATATTTATCTTATGAATTGGTGATATTGAATTAAATAGGTAATTTAAAAGTTAAAAAAAATAATTAGAATTTGAAACAATTTTAATCATTGTTTTGAATTTAATTATATTTAAAATATGTGTATGATTATTTTTTGAAAGATAAAGCGGCTTTATCTTTATTAAAGCCACATAGCCTGAGGTCAGGTGACCTACTAATGTATGTTTATCAAATATTCAAGTACATTGTAAATTAATATTAAATAGCATATCATACTAAAAGCTATTATTGAATGATGGGGTTATAAGTAGAAATATTTCCAAATTAAACTTACATAATTCCAAGTCACAAAACAAAATGTTTTTAAAAAAACATTAATTCGAGGGTTGACATTGCATAATATAATGCTTATAGTGTTTTCTGATTGAGACAGCACTAAATTTAACAATATTATAAATTCAAAAAAATCATTCAAAAACTGTGCATTAACCGTATAGACGATCTCTATAATATAACACAACCATACAATGTTCGACGATAACTTTACGATCGTCAAATTTCGAAAAAAAAAAAATGGTAACTGTTTGAAATGTATGTTGTTGTTTGAATCGATCGGACATCTCGGAAGTGCATGAAAGAATGTATGGCAGCAACATCGGTGCTAAAATGTTTGAAATCCGACAACTGAAAAGTAATACCCATTTACCTAAAGCTCATCCCGGGATCTTTTAAGAATGTTCAAATTAGATAACAAATTGAGTCACTGTTATTTATAATACATATATATTTATATATTCACTTACTATACATATAATATACGGCCTATCGTATAATATATTGTAGACAGTAATCAATATAATATTATTTTGTATATAATACCTTTCGTATGTACCTACTATAAGTAGACGACTGTATACGTGTTAAGCGATGTAGTAGGTACGAGTAGTGTGCTTCTCTGTTTTGTAGTTTTGTAGTGGCTTCCATAGTTCCTTGGTAATAATCTTCACTCACCTAACCAATCGGTCATCTGCGAGATATTTACTACGCGTCTACCTTATATTATACCATATTATAGACATTATAATTTATAACCTTATAACCAGTCTTGTAAAGTATTGAAATACTTGTACTTTTTTAAGTATTTTTTGGTATTCTAAATATAATTTTTTTAAAGTATTTTTTAAGTATATTAAATACTGTTTAAAAGTATTTTTACAAAATTTAAATACATGTATTTGAATACCATAAAGTCCGTTAGGATTAATTATTTATCACAACAATTTGACATCAATAAAAATTATATTGAAAAAAAATCAATTTGAATATTATATTTGAAAAATCAATGTTATTAAAAAGAATTCAACATTTTGTAAAGATTCATTTTGATTATATTTTTTTAAATACCATAAAGTCCGTTAGGATTAATTATTTATCACAACAATTTGACATCAATAAAAATTATATTGAAAAAAAATCAATTTGAATATTATATTTGAAAAATCAATGTTATTAAAAAGAATTCAACATTTTGTAAAGATTCATTTTGATTATATTTTTTTAAATATTATTTTGCTTTATTCTATATTGTAAATTGTTAAAATCCATGGGAAGTAGCAAACTAGTAACATAATATAGGTATACCTACAGGCTACAATCTACATATTATATAATATTATATGGTATAAATCACGTGGTATAAACTTTAAAAAAAATACTTTGAGAGTATTCGTAAAATACATTTTTATAATAGTATTTTAAAAGTATTTAATTAGAATATTAGTACTAGTATCTTACTACTTTTTCAAAATTATTTTTTACAAGACTGCTTATAACTTATATAACAATATTTACATTGGCGAAAGATTTAAGTACCACTATAATAATATTATTATTGTTGTTGTTGTTGTTGTCATTACCTTTTGCAAAGTTAAGAAATTTTTTTATTTTACTTCTGCAATTATTCTCGTTAATGGTCTGTTTTTAATAATATTTATTTTTATATTAATGTAATACCATAATTATTATGGTTTGCAACTTTTGTAGTGATCGCCGTGCAGAACACGTTGAACGCTGTTACAATTTTTATTTAAACGACGTAGCACGTAGTCGTCGGTCTTGAGATGTTGTTGAGAAAGATAGGTATAAAATAATTAAACACTGACTCGTATTATTATAAATAAAGTAACACAATTTGTTGTGTATAAGTTTAAACACAAATATCATAAAGCGCATTGTCGCAAGCGTGTTAAGCCCTTGCAGATCAGTGCTGACTATTTTCTACGCGATAGTATAGGTGCTCTACCCGTATTTATAAGAGTTCCCTCAATGACGTATTGTGGCGTGATATTATAATATTCTAATTTTACTTCCCAATATTGCTATATCGCGTTATTATGCGACTAGGGGAAAACGACTTGTTGTTTTCACCTTCGATCTATATTTCCTGCTATTTAGGCTTTACGCACATTGCATAATATTAATACCTATACATTACCTGTTATAAATTATTATGCTACGTGTATAATTTATTGTTCTACATCATATTGGTAAAAATAATATTATAGTTTTGGGTTTACTACATCCCTCCCCTCTAAGATGAAAGTGCCCGACTATCCAAAAAAAAAAAATTAACAAAAATAAAACATTGATATCCCCCCCTTCAAATTTAGTATATTTTAGTTTGGGATAAATAAACGGGGATTCACACACCCTTCCCCTGGAACGGTCCTCACTGTTTCCGCGGTTGGTGCCGCGGCTGTAGCTTCTGCCGTTATAGTTCGGTCATTGTTGTTTTTGTCCATTTGCACACGGTTTGGCTAATGGAGTCTTTTTGGTTTCATGTTTTATATACCATATACGTCTATCATAATAATAAACACTATGGTATAGTGCCTCCAGCGATAATATATATTTTTGTCTGCAGCTGTATAAACTTTTTTTTTCTTATAGTTCGGTCTCGTAAAACGTTTTAACATTGGTTATATTATATGAATACGATAACCCCTTCGACCTTTATTTACCGTGATATTCTCGTTATCGTGCAGTTCTAATACTTCGTATGGACCCATCCAATTCCTACTCAACGCGTTCCGTTTGTTATATTCTTTAATTAGGACCTTGTCCTCTAGTTGTATTTTGATCGCGTGTAAATTTTTATCGTAACAGTTCTTAATAACTATTTTTTTTTAAAATTAAGTTGGCACGTGGCACCTTATGTGCTTCCTGCATAATACGTTTTAAATCGCATACATAATTATCATAATTGTATTGAGCCTCGAGTTCCCTATATGGAATGATGACGGAATATTTGGTTTCCGTCCGAATACTAATTCATACGGCGTGTATGAAGTTGAGGTATGCACCGTAGTGTTATAGCAAAACATCGCGTATGCTAATAACCTGTCCCAATTATTGTCTTTATCGACAAAACTTCGTAATTAAGTTTTCCGAGTTTTATGCGAACGTTCCAAAAATCCGTTCGTCTGTGGATGCCGAGGCGTAGTCTTAGATTTTTTCACGTCTAATAATTTACACATGTTTTTTAATATGTCGGACAGGAAGTTAGTACCGCAATTTGTAAGTATCGAAATAGGAATCCCGAAAATGCACACGAAATGTTCCACAAATGCTTGCGCGACCGTTGACGCGTCGGTGGTGACTAAAGCGATTGCTAATGTGTACCGTGAAAGCTCATTTAGCAAAGTCATAATTTACGTGTTCCCCCCTTTAGTGGGTGGTAGTGGACGTGGACGGTGAACCTACTATGTCTAGGCATATTCGCTGGAACGATTTTGTCACCGCAGACGTAATTAGCATAGGTTGTTTCGTTTTTATGTGTGACTTAATTTTTTAACATAATATGTCACAATTCTTAATGTATTTTTTAACATCTTTTTTTAAATTTTTCCAATTTTAGTTTATTTGTAACCGCTTTACAGTACGAGACACCCCGGAGTGACCCCCCCCCCCCCCATCGTAGTGCTATGATACTCATATATTATACGCAGTGTTGGGTAGTAACGTAACGAAAGTAACGCGTTACTGTAACGCCGTTACTTTATTTGTAACGCGTTACGTAATTTAATTACAATTATTTTCAAATAACGAAAATGTAATGAAAATTACTTTTGATGAGTAATTTACATAGTATAACGCGTTACAGTTTTAAATTATTTAGTACCTATTGCGAATTTCAAAAAAAAAAAAAACTTAAAAATATAATGTCTAATGCGGGTATTATTTATACAAGTGGCTAATTATTATACGTTCCTAATATTCTTATTAACTATTGTCTATTATTAAGCATAAACTATACGTCTGTACACGCACTAAAAATAAATATTGATGGATAACCAATGATAAATCAAATTATTTACATTGCAGCGTTATAAATAATTATTATTGCTGTTTGGAATTTTACAAGAAACGGTGAAGTTATTATTTATTAATATATTATGATGTTATTTATAAACTATTATTAGAATTTTATTTTCATAAAATATTTAATAATACGATTACACGGGACACGGCCGAGTGCTGTTAAGTGTTATTCCTTATTTTGTGTTAGTCGATCAGTCGATACTCGACAGTTATTAACTGTACATCTTTTTCAAATTATACCATATCTTCTGTAGGAAGTGTATTTCTAGTTCCTTTGTTTTTTAAATGATAATAGCTAAGCAATTAAAAAAAAAAAAAATGTAACGAGAAAGTAACGTAGTTACTTTTCTATTTGAAAAGTAAAGTAATTTCATTACAATTTTATTTGAGTAACGAGTAAAGTAACTTTATTACATTTCTCTCTAAGTAACGAGTAAAGTAACTTTATTACTTTTTAAAAGTAATTTACCCAACACTGATTATACGCGGTCCAACTTTGTTCGGTGTAAATCGTTACATTTATATCCGTCCCTTCAAATAAATATTTAAACATGGTTCGAATACGCTCAACATTTGTGAGCGTTATTAGTCCCTCTAGACGGAATAGTCGAAAAATCATTTAGCCCTTTATCCTCACACAAAGTTTTTATTTCATTTATGGCTTTAAAATATAGTTCTTCCGTTAACCCGGTGAAACGAGTTTCTTTTAATTATTGTACACTATGATTACTCTATCATTCTCATTAATATTACGATAAATTTATTCCCGTCTGTAAATTGAGTGGTAATCTCATATTTAAAACTAACTTCGCGTATCCCGCTGTGTGTTATGATAAGGTCTCCCGCGATTGGTAACATTAGATTCTCAGTTGTACTATATAAGCATTCCGTATACGGTTCGCGACCTCTATAACCTGTATGTTTAAAATAGGTTCTGCAGCAAGTGGCTGTAACGTGATTGTTGTTCGGTATGGGTACAACACGATTGCGAACGTTTTACCTTTTTTATAACACGATTGCGAACGAATGACGCTTACCAGAGAATTTGGTTTTTTAGCTGAAAAACGAACGATTGCGAACGTTTTTATAGACCATGTTGCCAAGTTTCCAAATTTTTTTTTTAATAAAAACTATTGATATAAATTACACAATGAAAACAACAACTACGTTACAAACTAAAATAAAATAAAATATAATTTAATTATAAATATTAGTAATACTGTTACAAAATCTACGTGATGCGTTATCTATGTTACGTTAGAAACTGAAAAATAAATAAAATAATACATAAGAAATAATGGTTTTTAAAAATTGTTTTCTGCATTTTTGCTTTTATAAAATTTTTTCTCTGGTAGGAATTACTAGTTTTTCTTAAATATAAAATTAGATCCTTGTGTAATTTATAATCATTATAATTTTGTAATGTTAATTCAATTTTAGATTTATCTTTTTTGGCCATTCGGATTATGTACGTTAATTTTAATTTAATTTATTATTGTCAAAGTTTGAGCTTGTGTTTCTTTTAACCCTGATATCACGACGTGTATTGGAGAATGGGGGCTATACAACTGACTATTGTACGTCCTATGAAAGCTCTCTGGACCATTGGTAGTTATCGCCCGGCGTAATAGCAGAAAACCCTTATATTATTACTATTTTATTACATATTTTTAAGATTATTATTTAAAAATTTGTTATTGACTAACACCAAATCTGACAACACCGCACGATAAAAGACAGGTAAAAACGTTAGCAATCGTTCCATTCGGAATCGTATACTACCCGTTCGGTATTATCAGAAATTACGCGTATCCGTGATATGCAGTCCGCGTTCGAATGTATAACGACCCGGCCCTATAAATAATTTCATAATCATATTCCTCCAGCTGTAGCCGCCACCTCGATAATTATTGTGAAGATGCGTATTTAATATTAAATTAATACGTACCGTTAGCGGCCTATAATATGGTCCGTAATTATTTTAAATTTTTGTCCGTACAAATATGGTCTGAAATATTTTACGGCCCACACGATGGCCAAAAGTTATATTTGGATTACGGCTATAATATTTACTTCTGATTTGGTTAATGTTCTACTCGCGTATGCAATATAGGTTTATCGGAGCCACTCTCGCCCTGCGATAACACGTGGCTCCAATTGCATAAGGACTGGCGTCCGTCAATATATAAAAATTACCTTTATTCCAATCTGGACAAATTAATAACGGTGGGTTAGTTTTAGTTAATACTTGTTTGAGTTCCTCAAACGCATGCTCACACACATCAGTCCATACAAATGATACGTCTTTTTTTAATAAACTCTAATAAGTCTAATAATAATTTTTCGCAAAATTGTCTACAAAACGTCGGTAATAATTGTAATTATTAAGTATAATTAAGTAACCCGCAGAGAAATGATTTTATATCTTTCGCGTTCCTTAATTTTGGGTATTATATTTTTATACATTTTAATTTATTCGGATCCGGTGAGACCCCCGTCTCATTAGTCACATGACCTAGGTATATTATAATACCTCATTACGTAGAAAGGCACACTTACTATAGGCTGCAACTTTAAATTATGCGTGCGCAAACGTTTGAACACTTCCGTTAGTTCATTCCCGTGATCTATTAAACTTGACCCGTGTACTACGCAATGTCATGGAGATACGCTGTACACATTTCCTCCAAACACATTAAAATAGACTTCATCGCCCTTGTAAACGTGACCGGAGCCGAGCTCAACCCAAAAGGCATGTGTAAAAACTCGTAGTGCCCCGATTTCGTAGAAAACGCGGTTTTGTGAATATCCTCCTATACTTGGTGATAGCCCGAGGCTAAAATATCCAAAGTAGAAAAATACTTAGATGATCCTAAGGACTCCAAAATATCTAATAAGTTTGGCAAGCGATATGCTTCGTTATCCGTAACCTCGTTCAATTTTCTAAAATCTACGCAAACTCGAAGTTTTTGTTGGCCGTCCTCGCCTTTTATATTTTTCACTATCCCTAATGTAAGATTGAAAGGTGAGACAGAGTTACGTATTATATTGTCTTTCTTCATTTCCTGAATATTTAGTTTTCAATTTCTACTCGATAAGCACACGGTTATTCGATACGGACGAATATTATTTATCGCTCTTGTTAATCGCGGTGCATTAATTTTATGTTTAACAACGTCCGCTGCGGTTAAACGGTCCCTCTCTATGTAGATAAAATATAATATCAGAATATTCATTACAAATATTCTACAGTGTTATGTTTTTCTTCATTATTTAAATGATCGGTTTTTATCGCATCGCTTAATAATTTTATTCGACCCGGGTGACTTCTGTCCGTTCCTACATTTTTCTCATTAATTATAAATAATAAATATATATTCTCCGTGTACGGTTCCCGTTTTAAATGGCTCGTCTCGTATGTTAGCTCATCAATAATAAACGGTTGTTCCGATATGTTAATTAACCGATCATTGTATTGTTTAACACCGGACTCAGACTGTTTGAAATCATTACATTTTCGTTTAACGCCTGTTTTTTAATAGCTTACTCTACATTCGTATTAATTATCTCGTCGGCTTTGACCTGTAAAACGCAATTGCTGCGCGCAGGTATTATAATAGATTCGACTTTGTTTTCCTCAATTGGTCCGGGAATAATATTAATACCCCCTTATCCCAGTCTGTTATGGCTTTATTACTTTTCGAAAATGTAAAATTTTTTCAATGCCTAATACACCCGCTTCTGGTGTCGGAAAATTATGGTGCACTATATCAAATTTTATATTAAATTTCTTGTCTTTAATAAAAACTCCCACAACCACGGTACATATAGTAAGAATAGTAGTAGCACTTTTATACCTTTTACATGACGTTTTTCTGTCTCATTTACTACTAAATGTTCTTTTAATATTGATTATTTAATTATATTCGTGTCCGCGTGCAGCTATTTATTAAAAATTTATCTTCGCTATAGGTTAGGTCCTTAGACCTACATAAAATATATTCCGCTTATACGTAAGTACATTATTTTTTTACATCGCCGATCGTTTGCGCCATGAATTATCGGAATTGCCTGAAGACTCCCCCCCCCCCCCGTATATTAGTTCTCTCTCTTAATTTTCGACGTTCACTGATGTCGTGATTCTTTAATTTACAATATTTTCAAAATTTTATGTGCCCGTATATTCTTTTTTAATCTCTGTTTTTTTTATAACATCTGTTCCAAATAGTCTTACATTCATTGGCGTAATGATCCATTCGGTCGCACCGAAAACATTTAACCGTACTTTTATCGATACTGGTACGCTCACCAGTTTTTTAAAATTACTTTTATAATTAGTACGTGTTATATTACGAACATTATTTTTATTGTCGTTATATTAATTATAGTCGGAGTCTGAGTTTTAAAAATAATTGGCTCTTGTTCTATTGCGAGTAGAACGGCCTCCTCGAAACTATTAACATTACGCGCAAGTAGAATTAATTCAACAGAACTCGGAAAAGCACTTATAAAAACACTTAATACGTGTTCGTGTTCTGATTGAGTGTGAATCTATATTTCCTGCTATTTAGGCTTAACGCACATTGCATATTGATACCTCACATTACCTAATAAATTATACTAAGTGTATAATTTATTGTTCTACATTATATTGGTAAAAACAATATTATAGCTTTGGGTTTACTACATTTTGCACAATATACAACAAACAATACATTTTTTTAAAGTTAAAATAACATAATAATAACGTAATTATATTATATAATATTATAATATTATATTATAGTTGAACGACAACATTTATCGATAACACCATCGATTATATTCTTTTCAGACAATTTATCTAACCAATAATATTTCAGCGGTAAATTCTTAATGTTCAAAATTAACAAATTGTACTAAATATCCATAACATTTATCAATATATTAATATGTGTCGTAATAAAAAATATATCCACAGAATATTCAAAAAAAAAAAAAACAATAATTGTTGCATATTATAGTGTAATACGGTATTTCATAATATGTCAAATGATGATACAATGTTAAAAATAAATCTTAAAATAAGGCCAAACGTCTTTTCATATTGTCGCTCTTTCCAAAACGGTAAATTTTTATTTAAATTCAACTATACAAAGTGGAGAAATAGCATGTCTCGGGGAAAGGAGGCTGGGCTCTTAAGTCCCCCCCCTGGTTCCGTACCTAGTTTAACAGCGCGATGAATAGGTTTCTTAAATGTAGAAATCTAAGTTAAATTTGATAGTTAAAATTAAAAAAAAAAACAATAATTGAATTGCTCAGCTTTGTATTACCTACAGTAATACAAAAATCAAAATATGGATATATTATATACATAATATTTAGTATAAAATGAAATAGTTTATCGATGAATAAAAATATAAAATATATTTAGCTAGCTGTATAAGTAGTAAATGGCTATTAAATACTAAACAATTTATAATAAAGGCCAACTCCATATTTTTTTAAACAATAAGTACTTATAGGTAAATTAAATTCTCAGTTTTGATCTAGGTTGGAATGAGATATTATATATTATAATATACTAGTATAGAATATTATCTAATGAAGCTATCATTAAGATATGGTAGTTGACGTAAGCATTGGTCATTAATTTAAGCTTTTTTTAATTTATTAAAAATTAAATTAAATTATGTGAGCTTTATTTTATTTATCAAAAATTGAAAACATTAATTAATTTTTTTAACTAAACTTTGTGGATTGCCTATACAAAAATAGAAACTAACAAAGTATATTGAATATTTTACGTAATATATTACGAAAAACCATAAGTTTACTATCTACTAAAAGCATAATAAGTATAAAATTATGACCAATCAAGTAAAAATCGAACAAATATTTTTTAATATGCAATATTAGTTTGTGTTTAATATTTTTAAATGTTAATTTTTAATTTTTTCATAATTATATTTTTACAATATTGGCCTATAGCAAAATTATTTTAATTTTTTAAATTTTATTTATCGTCAACTATCGAGCTTTAATTGTATTTATTATCAATTAACAGTAATTTCTAAAAACCCTGCAGTATAGCTTATGCCCTATATTATATAAATGTAGAAAAAAGCATTTTATTCAATATTTAATTAATTTAACTCTTAATAGGTTAACAAACATAAATTATTTTGACTTATCAAGGCATATTGTTATAAATGAATTAGTTTATTAAACATTTAAGTTAAATAATATGTAAAATTGTGTAAAAATGTATTAAATGGTCTGCTGTTGCCTGTTGATTCACTTAAAAAAAGCACGCTTGATTTCATCTATTTTTCTATTTTTATTTTTATTTAATTTTTATTTACATAGGTACTGACCCAGATGTTTAATTGATGTGGACATTATGTGTTTATAAATGTTCGTTGCGAGGAAACCAAAACATATTCCAAAGATTATGTTTGCTATATTATTTAATTGGATAATTCAGCCCGCCGTCAATACATTATAGATACCTATATATTTATTTACATGCGTATTACATATATTTTGTGTTCAACGAGTTTATTCTCATAATGGTCAACATTATATTTCATGTTAAACTTCGTTATGCGGCGATATTCATGGTTTTCCTGGTCTCCTGTCATTGCAGGACAATCGTAAGGACGAACGCTGTGAACGGGTTTGGTTTGAATTCTAATCAGCAACATAGAAGAAATTATATACAAGTAAGTACGAGTAAGTACATCTAATCTATATTATATTTTATATTATACATTATATAATGTAATTATAATATTATTATCTTAATAATTTGTGCTAGACACTAAATCGACTCAAGTTAAATATAAGTTGAGTAACTAGAATAATTTTTTAACTTTAGACAATACTTAGTTGGTTTGAAATATATTTTAGACTCTGAGCGGAGAGATAATTGTATTGATTTTACAATGATATGTGTTTTATTTTTTTATTATTTGTGTATGTGTACACGATAAGTAGTGGAAATAATGCTTTGATTTTCAACGTATCTTGTTCGATGGGGAAGTGAATCCTGTTGGTGCACTGAGAAGGTCAAAATTTAAAATTCCCAGTAGTTTTCAAAAGCAGCGAAAAAAACTGGAAATCTTACGCAAGATCGGTTTTTGAACAAATCGATTTTGGTTTTTGGTGTAACTTTAAAACAAATACATGAAATTTTCACTAAATTTTTATTTAAGCATTTTATGTACACCACGAAACTTTTAAAATATTTTGACTTTTTTTGAGCTGATTACGGTCATTTTAGTTTTTTTTTTTATAATTGTCAATTAAATTTAATAAAATAAAATTTAATACAAGGCTCCTGATTCATTGTTACCATAGTAGTTGAAAAATATTAAAAATACATTGGCAAAATTTTCTTCAAAAGTATTTTAAGTTCAAATTTTGAAAAAATTTACCAAATTTAAATTTAAAAATTAATCAAATGTTCAACTTTTGTAGCAAAGGATTGAAAATATAAAATTAGGTTCCACGTTAATGGTTAATAAAAAGTAAATATACTTAGTAATATCTTATGCTGACTGACAATCTTTGTTTAGAATCGTTTTTAGTATACAATAATAATTAATATTATATCATTGAATTCAAATTTAACACCATCCATTATAGTGACCCACTAGGTAGTAACATAGTGTACAGAGCGTACTACTGCCCACCTTTTTAGAGTGACATCCGTTGTACTATGATATATTTTATACACCCTAACAATGTTTACATATATAAGATTTGGTAATTTATAATAATATTGTAATTGTTTATGGGCAATAGAAGAGTATATAGTTAGGTAATAATTAATATTTCATAATTACACATATTTAAACATAAATAATTATTTTTGAAATAAAGATTAACAAACAAATAGACATCTACTTCATTTTTTTATGGACCCCGTGTTTGGGATTAATACCTAATTAATTAATAATTAAATAGGGATAAATATAATTAATATAACCGATTCGTGTGTAACTGTAGGTACCTAATATAGTAAAAATGTAAATATAGTAAAAAAAATAAAGTGTGAATAAAATGCAATCGACTTTAACGCTTTGATTCAATTTTTTATTTCAAGTATGATACGATGACCGCGACGACTTTAAGACCCGTCACACATCCGTGTTTCGAATGTCCTACGCAGACGGAAAAAAGACAGAACTTGTGTTCCGATCAGGTGGTAACGTTTAAATTCGCATGTACTGATAGCCAATGCTTTAAGACAAACCCCTGTATGACTCCTAAACCTGGATGCGAGAAAAATAGATTCAAAACAAGCAAACCGTGCTGTATTGCTCACACGACAGACGCCAACAGAAAAAGTACCTAATAACCTAACAATATAATATTTTATTTAATTAACCTACTATTATGATCCCTACTGGGCCCCACTGAAAAGACTCGTGTGTGTGTGTGTGTGTGTGTGTGTGTGTGTGTGTGTGTGTGTGCGTGGGCGGGGAGGAGGGGCAGGAATTCCAAATTACATTATACAATACATTTATTTTATTTCACGGATACCTGACCTAAATATCATAGATATTTTATGTTGTAAAAATAGAATTTTAGAGATGGATCACCCATACTATGTAGTACCTAATGAAAAATGAATCACAGTAAATGGTATTAATGTCCCTTAGTCCACCAATCATCACCACCCCCCCTTCCACCATCTAGATCCATAACTAATGATAAGCCATATATTTTGTCAAATGCATATATTATTTCTAAAACCACAAAATATATTTTCACAGGCAAGCTCAAAATGTTGAAGAATAACAAGAAAAATAAAATCAAGAACAATTTGGGCTTAGAGGTATAATGTTTTTATTGTTTGTATTATAGTATTTACTCTCTCGATAATATTACACCTGTTTTTGTTAATAAAATATTAAATTCAAAATATACCTACAGTTAGTTTACTTTATTTTTGTGTAGTAAATTATTTCTAAAAATACTCGTACAGATCGGACAGCGACACGACAATTACTACAGGACACTTACTTAAAATCGATGAGTATAGGTACCTAATAAGTATACTTAAGATTTAAAGACTAGAAGTAGGCACGGTTGAGAAGATCAAAGAAGATGATTTAAATGATCAAATTTAAATGATATTATTTTTTTTTGTTAAGTAAAAAATGATGGGTACAAAAAAATTACAGTTTTTTCCCTACTTTGTACATGGAGCAAAGTGGGGACATAGAAGAAATTCATTCAAATTATATATATTTTAATTAATTTGATAATCACAACAAATTATTATTAAAAAATATATATAAATATATAATTTAACTTAGAAAAAATTAAAACATACATTTTAAACTATGTTTTAGACTAATAGTCTTTTTTTTCAATTTTAGCACAAAAGCAATGAGACCATTTTTTACACAATACACTGAATCTACCATCAACTGATATAGAGTATAACTCATCACAATATACGCATTTTTTTAGTCTCCATATTGTCCCAGACATGTATTAACCACTTTGTCCCTATTAATGAACTTTAGAGCCTTTTATTTTATTTTATTCAAATAGTTAATTTAAAATAAAAAACTTTAATTATAAAACTAAGAACACAGATTCAAATAAAATAAAAATTGTTAAAAATAAAGCACAACGTAAGTTATAAATTAATATATTGATAACATAATATTAAATATTAAATGATAACTGGCACATGCACAGTTTTTTCATTTGGGTATATTATATTATACATTTTAGATTCTGAGAGGAGCAAAAATGATGTGTTTTTTATTTTTTGTGTCTATGTACACGATAATTAGTGGTAAAATAATGTTTCAATTTTCAACTACAGTATCTTGTATGATGGAAAAGTAAAGTTATTAGGAGGAGAATTTTAAATTTTTTAATATCAAAAATATTTTTCAATCTTTTATTTGGTTTAGACAACCTAATAACTTTCCATTTTTATCATGGTTCGTTTATGTTATATCACGTTTGTATTTTCATAGTACTCAGATATGTACAATAAACTATTGTATTATCAATTATCTGAGGACTATATAGAGTTGACGATTGACATAAAATTTCGTCTGAACCACAAATTAAGATATTATCACTAATGATATTAGACTTGTTTTATTTTCTACTAGTGAGACCTATCATAGCAAATTTACAGTCAGCAGATCACGTTAAACTAAATTAGTTTAAAAATTAGGGTCAGTCGACCTATTATGAAACTTTATGGTAAGAACAATACGTAGCTGTGTTTCTAGTGGGGTTTTTACGATAATTTAGTTTTTTAAGTGAGTAATTATGGACATTTTTAATTTACGCTACATCATATAATCATAACTTGCTAAAAAATTGAATCATCGTAAAAAACTATCATAAGAAAGACAGATAATGTTCTTACCATCAAGTTTCATAATATTCACTCTAATTTTTAAACTAACGGAGGCAACGTGATCTGCTGAGAGTAAATTTAGCCATTTAACAAATGCGTGTGGCGCCTTCTTTACAGCTACAGGATAATATTGGTTTTATGTACATTATGTCATTGTGCACAATAATACGCCAAATATATTATTATTCTAAGATGAAGTATAAAAAAGGTTTGCAAATGCTAACGGCCAAGTGGGTACCACTCTGCTGTACTGTGTTGTGTGTGGGTTACTGTAATGATGTGTTAAATTTTTATTCAATTATATAAAATTACTGTAACTATACGAAAAACAATTCTGAGCTAAGGCTTTCACCATAAAATATTTTTTAATCACAAAAAACGAACTAAAAACACCTCTGTTTAAATATCTAATGTTGACCAAATTTTAACTTAAAATTATAAATCATTTTATATTTGTTGGACAAAGTATAAAACAATTATGAGAAATGAGAATACTTGGATACAATTAATTTTAAATTCTTAGCTATAAAAATTGAAAATTTTATAAATTTTTAACTATAAAATATTCTACACATTGTCAAGATTTTGACGAATTATGTAAAAATTTAAACGTAATGTAGGTACGTAATATAGGTACGTACCTTATTAATGAATGTATAATGTTTAGTAGGATAATAATTGTTGAATACGAAAAAAGATTCTGTGCATAGGAAATGGATTTTAAGAATAGTTTATAATATGATGTAATATACATTATTATTTATTATTTTTGTAATTTCTTAGTTCAGTATTGACTGACAAATATAGTAATAATATATGCATCACTATAGTATAGCATTATAGTATATACTATAAGTTAATACCGACGCATAATGTTCTAATATAAAATTCTCTCTGCAATTCTTATTATTTGAAATATGTTTAGGAACCACGAATTTATTTAACGAAAAGTTTTATGGTTATTTTGAATTGTGCATAATATAAATTATAACTTAAGCATTGTAAAGAGTTTTAAAAAAATGAGGTGCATACTTAAAAACTAGAAAGTCAATTTATATTTGAATATAAATGTAAATTCAATTTTTATAATATTGATGTACAGTTAGTTATGTACATATTATGTCATATATGTATCATTGCCACTTATTATACCTGCAGCAAAACGTCTAGCGGTAGGGGAAGGGCTTATTAGTTATCAGCAAAAATATTCTAATTAATCTGACATATTATTATGTGTCAAAAAAAAAAAAATATTGAGAGGGTATATATTGAACTACAAAATTCCAAAATGCGTGATTTATGTATCGTATAGGTACTCACTACCACAGCAGTGTGTGTCGTTTTTACCGTAAACGTTCCGGTTCGATTTTTTACCGTCCGGTAACAGATATTGTTACCGGACGGTAAAATATCCGGTGGAGTACGATTGCACGCGTTTTACCTTTTTGGGCATACGATTGCGCGCGGTGCGGGAATAACAAAGAACATGCTTAAAAATCGAACTTTAAATGCTTATAAAAAATTGTGCCTATGTATTTTTAATATTTTTCAACTACAATTGTAACAATATAATATTAGGATCCTTGTATTAAATTTTCAAATTTATTTACCCAACAAATACAATTTTATTGACATTCCTAGAAAAAAAACATAAAAAAATAGGAAACTGAGTACGTCCGTAAACAGTTCAAAACAAATCAAAATATTTTGAAAACTTTATCATGTATAGAAAATGCTGATAAAAAATAACTAGTGAAAATTTCATGAATACACGTTCATTTTTTTTAAAGTTATAGCAAAAACCAAAATCGATTTTGTCGAAATCCGATTTTGCGTAAAAATTCCCGTTTTTCCTTAATTTTTCTTTTGTTTTTCCCTGTGCTTTTGAAAACTATTGGGCATTTTAAAAAATGACCTCCTGAATGCACCAACTAGATTCACTTTTCTATAGAAAAAGATACCGAAGTTGAAAATCGACAACTATTACGACTACTTATAGTGTAAACAGATACAAAAATAAATAAATAAAAAAACACACATAATTGTAAAATCAATACACTCATCGCTCCGCTCAAAGTCTAAACTTTAAATTAGGTACCTGAGAAAAAAAAATGTAATTAAATTAACACTATTAGCATCCGTTGTAGATTGTTGTGTCGTATTATTTGTATACTTTCATCAAAATGTAATCTTCTGAGTTGCTACTAAAAAGTAAAATCAATTAATATTTAAATAATTAAATAGATTATTTTATTTTTTACCTGTGTTACATTGAAGGAAGAGGTGTTTCCTTATGTTCTCGAGTTTTAAGTGATCCCCACCCACCATGACAAAATCAACTGAATTACAACATGTTAAACATTATTGATATAAATATTTATCGGCACTGTAGATGGTAAAAATCGTGCGTGCAACGTTAAAAAAATATCGGAGTACGGTACGATATTTTTTACCGTGCCGTCGTTTTATCGCAGCTAAGTGCACATCTACATTTATTTACATTCGTTTAGTTTTAAACTTTACCGCACAAAGATTATCGGCTCGCCTACCGTTCACCGATCCGATAATATCGTACCGATGTGGTTTGCCTCATGTAAAACTATGAGCTCAATTTTATACCGTCTTCGTATCGTTACCGGTAATTACCGGTACGTCTACCACAGCAGTGTGTGCGGAAATTTATAGTGACCAGACATAAATACATAATCTTCAAAGCTATAATAGAACGATCTTCGTGGTGAATTCTCCATTAGAATAAAAACATAGTTATTAAAATACATAAATTATTTTACTATTAATAATATAATATAACGTATTTAAAAAAATTCCTATTGTAACGACAAAATTATAATAATAAAAAAAATATATGACATTTTTTTATTATTATAATTTTATCGTAACTTTATTGACAAAGCATGCGATAGCTGTGTTGTCTCATCGAAGTAACCAAGATATCGAAAATATATTGAGAGCGTGGTGGCCGATAACATTTAATTTTATAACCATATCAGAGGTCAATAAAGCAAGATAAGATTAAGTCTTAATTGTATATGAAAAACAGCGACTTAAACAACAAGAGGGTGGCGAGGTTTTCATAGTTGTAAATGTAGGGCTACGTGAGAAATACGAAACAAAAAAAACTCGACAGCTGTTTTAAATCAAATCTAAAATGTAATAGAATTTAGTCGTTGTCATAAAAATATATAAGTACCTACCCCATTTTCAAGCAAATAATAGATTTAGTTGTTTGGCTTTGCAGCTTGCAATATTACCTATTATTTATTATGTGCATTTTTTATTTCTCAAATTTTTTTTTCATTAATAATTTTAAAATATAAATTTACCCAATATAGTTTACAAGAATGTATATTTTATATTATTTAAATACCTACCAACTTTAATTAATGAAAATATAATACACGGTTTTGCAGACGGCATTCTATACGAATTTTTACGAGTTGGTAGGTCAGTATGGCATATCTTCAAAATTTATGCCAGGATACAAAAATAATCACAGCCCTCTTCCCTTATTCAGACATAATACGAAATCATTAATTAGGTAGGTACTACTTTCATAACTGTTTTTATGTTTATTATTTGTCAGTTATTAATAGTAACAAAATCTATGTAATAACTACAAGCAAAATAACTACATAGCAAAATATGTGTGTCTCCGGCGGCATTATACCATAACACGGCGCTGCAATCAAATAATTGTCAACAATATTACAATATTTTCATTTCCCAAGTCATAAACTAAATTTGATGACCCAAAGAAGAATTAAGTTGTATAATTTGCCTATTGATAAAACATTATTACAATGATTCACTAAAGAAGAAGCTGAAATTTTAACTTTACATTAATTTATTCTGATATTAATGAATTAAAAATATTAACAATTTGGTTTTTACTAACAAAACATTATATTTGTGTTAAAAAATATTTTTCAGATACATGTTTACGTTTGTCACAACTTAGTTAAACATTGTACTATTGAAGGGAACATTTTTTTTTTTTCTAGTTCGAAAAAATAAATATAATATATATATTATAAACATTAGAATATTATGTATATTACGTTGCATGTGTGTGTTATGTAATTTTTAACGTTACTAAATATGTTTAGAAAGATAATAAAATTATACTCTTGGACTACGTTGACGTTATTCGTTCTTTAAAGTCATCCGTAATTAATTTTTGTCCCGAGGGTTCCGAGACACCTGCATCCACCACAGATAATTTACAGCCGCTCTTTCTAAGGGGCGCGGCGTATACTGGTTTATATTTTATTATGTTTGGGGAGAGATTTAAGCGGGTTAACGCGCACGCCGCCCATGGAATGCAGACGATAAATAATGTACAAACTACAAAATAGTGTAGAACACAACATTCTGAACGGCTGTAAATAAGCGACGTTCGGTGCACTATCTATATGTCAGATTACTGGAACGATAACAATATATTTTATCATCACAGTGGTTCCCAAACTGTGCACCATGGTGTCCTTGGACACAACGAGCACTATCCATATTATGTGCTCATAAGAAATTATTGACGATTCATTGAAATGATTTTTTTTTTTTCAAATAGAATCTTGTAAAAATACGTGTGACGATTTTCGGCTTACACTGTAACAAAAACCAAATACCGCAACCGTCTTAATACTCGGCAGACCAGTCGTCAATTATAATACAACCTGACATTTTCAAACTTTGCAAACATTAGCAACCATTTACATCTCATTAGTTACAATGAAACAATGTAAATGTTTAGAGTGATTTTTCTCTTTTTAAACATTTTTTTCATAATTTCTTATAGCATATAATGCTAATAATATTATATGTTGTATTATGTTCAATACAATTATAAATTAAGTGTTTATTTAATATTTATACTTCTCGTGGTATTCACAGCAGGGCATAGTGGCTGAATTTGATTAAAAAAAGGGCACCTCTGGAAAAAAAAAGTTTTGTAACCGCTGTAATTATTGTGCGTATTGTTGGGCCCGCGTGGTTTCTCGCGACCGGTTTAGTATGAGTGTGCGAGAGTCTCGACAACTCTCCCGCCTCCCCTACACACCTACCGCGGTCGCACCCCTCATCGGTACGACGGTGGGATGATGTTGCTATGGCGACTGAGGACCCTAGGCGACACCGAACACACACACACACACACACACACACACACACACACACACACACACACATATATACAAACATACACACCCTAGTACCCCCCACCCACCCCACCCACCCCACCAACACACTAACCATCAAAGGAATAGCTCGGCGAAGCTATCCCCCTGTCCAAACGTTGAGTGCACATAAATTTCCCAGGTCGGTCGGCGCACGAAATATTTCGGTTATCTGCTGTGCACAGTATATTATATCATATATTGTTCGTACCCGGTCAGAACAATTTTACATGTACTTTCTTGTATATATTTTAACATTTGCAAAAATATTATTAACAAATATTGTTTCAACAATAATTTTAAATATTGATCATTGAAGAAATACAATGGTAAAAGAAAAAAATTTTCTATAGAGTATTCTGGAATAAAATAGGCACAAAAAAAAAGTATTTTTTAGGTACACTAGTCAAAAAGTATATGAGAAGTATTTAAAATACCATACCATTATTTTAATAAAAGCATTCGAAAACTTAACAAGACTTTGTGGTATAGCCAATGACGATATTATAATAGTTAACAATATTTTTCCGAAAATGTATACAATTTGTTCATGTGAGTTATGAGCATTTTTAATTTATATTTATTAAACACGCATAACTCATTTAAAAACCGAATTATTGTAAAAAAATGTCCAATAAAACACATTTTATATTCTTACAATCAAGTTTCATAATAGGTTGATTCGCTCTAATTTTTAAGCTAACGGAATAAATCGTGAACTGCTGAGCGTAAATATGCTATGTTACGCGTTTGTTAAACGGAGACAACACATGCGGGTGCTGTATCGTCTTCTTAAGGGCCGTTCTTACAATGTCCAGTTGAAGTTAACCGACACTTAACCCGCCGAATTCTGTCGGTAATATAATCTATTGTCAGTCGGTTATCGTTAACCAACACTTTACCGGACATTGTAAGAACCGGCGATTCACGATTCCGCATTACACGATTCCGCATATATACCTTTTCATTCACACGATACTGCACTAAACTAATTTGCGACGTTTTCGATTGTATTTTCAAAATAATTTTAGACATACAAATGGTTGATATCAACATTGCATATTATTAGACATATTATAATATTATTTTAGTTCAACTGAGAACGTCGCAACAATGTTCATGCTGAATCGTGTTACATTCCGGCTGGATAAAAAAAAATTTTTTTATAAAAAAGGTACTACCATTGGAGTGTAATCGTGTGAATAGTTAACAGGTTTATTGTTACTGTCGAAGCTACACCTATAGAGCAAAACTGCGAATAATAAAAAAAAATCCAACGATATCCGCTCAATACGCACTTGGGACCTGGGAGCCATATAATATTATATTATTATAAACTCAAACTATTTATAATATTAGTCTGATGTAGAGACACACCCTATTTCTCTTCTTTAAGTAGGTAAACTCCAGCACTGTCTGGATCTACTTATATATTTACGAACGAATTGTGTATACAATTGTACGCGTATACCTACGTAATTATAATATAATGAGCAATGACATCTTTCCAATTCGATGCGTACTACGACAATAATTATTCTTAAAATATAAACAACCTACCTAGCTGGCATAGATAGTGTATAATTTATATTTTATAATTATTCCAAAAAACGACGAACGTGTGGCTTGTAAAAATAATTTTAAAAAAATAATAAGTCGAATAATACAAAGTTGGTATATTAATCATGCGTGGGTGGTTATATAATAACATATATAATATATATAAAGGAAGATAATATGTTATAGATATATAATTTTAATAATATTAATGAAAATATGTGCGTTGGTAAGCGCATTCGTAACGAGAACGGTTGGACCAATTTGCCTAATTTTTTTTGTAAATGTCCGTAACAACCCAAATTAAGTTTTTACGGAAAAAAAATGGGAAGAGTTTTCTGGGAAAAGCTGAAAGGGTTTTATTTGAAAGGACTTTTCTATGTCTAATTGTTGACATATTACAATTGGTTGCATTTTATAATATAGCAATAGAAGCAAATTAATAGTACAAACTAATAAGTATTTTTTTTCTAAACAATGTATTGAACTGATATAATAATATTTTGATATTTGGTCACAATATTTTGTATACGTGTTGGTTTATTTCAATTTTATTAACTAGACGTTAACATTAATACGGCGGATTAATACAATCAATCAACACAAAATCCTACCCTAACCGTTCTGAAATCCGATGAATAAAAAAACGTAACATTCGTATGTATAGATAAAGAAGAAGAATAAAAATTGGAAAAAAAAAAAAACAATGATAAAGTTGGACCACCGTAACCGTGTTGCCTTAAATTATAATAATTTTTTTGCATCATCAATACAAAATACGTTACTAAAATTGTAATATTATAAAATATAACATTTATGTTAATATGTTACCTACTTAAGATGAATTTAATCTACCTATATCTGTGATGTACACATAGAACATAATATAATTTTCAATATCGAACATCGCCCGCAATAACGTTTCCAGTCCGTGGTTATTATTTGGTCCGAGGGTCCACCTGGACCGGCGGCCATACATTAAGTCAAATTATATACCGTAGCACTTTTTATTCTCATTTTTCAGTCGTGATATTTTGTTTTCATAATATGGCAACTCTGGCAACTGAAGCCGACCGGCGTCGGTCGACGCCGGTATCGTTACTTGTTTGTCATTAATGTTGTTCTCGTAGTTTGAGTATGTTTATAGTGCGTCGTGACAGAATAATTTTGTTTTATAACTAATATAATAAATATGTATTTTGCGACATTCAGGCTTTTATTTTTTTAATAATATAAATATTATCACATCGAATTGTTAGTGTGAATTCAAATTAATATAAAAAGATTTATTTTTCTTAATTTCATGAATATTTACATAGTGCTCGGCGTAAGTGCAGAATACATACTGTTGAAATCGTTTATGAAAACACCGATCGTAGTGGCATATCGTGTTTAACTACCTTGTATTGAAGATTCCGGCGAAACTCCTATATTGTGTGTACTAGGTAATTATTAATTAGTAATTAGTACCGATTATAATGACGTCTGTATAATGACTATACGGATGTTATGACTTTAGGTTATATTGGAGAAATCTTTTATCCATACCAACTATATCAAATGACTGTATTAAACTTTTATCGAAGGTAATATAATAACTGATAATATCAAATACAAAAAAACAAATTTTAAAGAAATTGAAAAAAATAGGTAGTGCACATAGGCGTGGCTAGACTTCATCCGCAGTGGCAGCCTAACTTATGACCGGCGCCACCTAAATGAACCGAAAAATGCCCCATTACCCCCTAATAAGGGGGGGTTGTCCCTCCAATTTAACATTTATATAGTTTAAAAAAAGTCTATCTCTATAAATTCAAGTTACAATTAATAATATACAGTATTCTGTATTTTCAGTACCTACCTTTAAATTTAACTCCAGAAATATTAATATTATTATTCATCTATATACAAGCCTGGATTACACCATATAATAAAATTAGATAATAAACAACATGCATAATGTGTAAGCGTATACTGTATTCTGTATAGTGTATAGAATAACAAAATTCTATAAATATTATGTAGGTATATAGAGGAATGTACCTATCTAATATGTTTAATAATAAGAACATTGAACAACTCATTATATTTATATTATAAAACAATATAACATTAGGTATAACAAACACAAATCAAAGAATGAGTCTTCTTTTTGTAGGGACATTTTTAAAATCATCAATCACACTCTCAACATTGACATTACACACATATTCTTGTTCTATAAATAAAAATAATAATGCATTGAGCCTTTCTTGTGCCATTGTGCTTCTTAATTTGGTTTTTACTATCGACATTTTTGAAAAACTTCTTTCGCATCCACAACTGGTCACAGGTATAACCACAAAATATGTTAGACAGTTATAAAATGTCTTGAAAGTATCGGATCTTCCTTCTATTGCTAACCAATCAAGCCACTTATAAACATAATCTGATGATGTTCCTTCGGGTGTGTCCTCAATACTTTTTAAAAGCTTAATCTCTACAAAAAGATCTTGTGTTTGAATGTTTAGCAAATTCTTTAGTATGTATACACAAGATGAGTTGCAATTCAACTCTAAGTTAATTAACTGTCCAATCACGGTTATTAAATCAGATGTTTCTTGTTTAAATCTATCATCGATTCCAGATAATAACACATCTAATAATGGAAAAACAACAGTTAATTTCATTTCTTCACTCTTTGTAAGATAAATATGTTGTGATGTAGAACACTGCATATCATCTCTCTTTTTTGAAACTTTTCTATTTTTTACAGTAGGTATTTCAATATTATTTTCACTACACATTTGTTCTGTATTCAAAAATATAGACTGCATTTCTTGAGGCGAATTCCTTAATGAGTTTAATGAAGATCTTAAGGCATGTATAAGTGAAACAGCAGTAAAAAGTTCTAAGTTCAAAGCTTGTAAAGATGAACTCACTTTTAGTATCAATTGTGAAATTGGTTGCATTAAATTTAAACAATAAACAAACTCAAAGGTTTTAAGTTGATATAGAAGTCCACGACATTTAGCTCTTGCTTCAGGCATCAAACATTTTGAATTTATTTCTTTTAACGTACATAATAAAGCTTTGTAATTGTTTTTAACTACATTCACTGCATCAGCGCGACAAGCCCACCTAGTTTGAGACATTGATTTCAATGTTTGTACTTTAGCACCATCTAACTTGGCAAATCTTTCAAATACTGCGTGTCGTATTGGACTCCCTTCAATAAAAGAATAAATGAATTGTACCGTCCCAAGAAAATCAAAGACACATTTATTTACTTCACTATACTTTGCATTAGCACAAACAGCATCCATTAAAGTTAAATTTAAGCAATGTGCATAACAGTGCACATGCAAAATATTTTTATTTTTATTCTTGCATTTGGCTTGTACGCCATTTATATTACCTGCCATAGTTGCTGCTCCATCAAAACATACTGCAATTACATTCTTCCAATCTAACATAAATTGACAAGTAATTACATCATCAAGTGCATTAAAAATTGATTCTGCATCTACACACAACATACGTCTCAAAGTAATAAATGTTTCTATTGGGCGATTTGTTTTGGTATCAAAATAGCGAAAAACCACAGAGAGTTGCTCGTGGTGACCTACGTCGCTGGTTTCATCTGCCATAATTGCAATATGAGTATTTTGTAATTTTAATTTTAATTCTTGAATGATTACATTGTGTATAGAATTTATAATGTCATTTTGAATTACATTGCTTGTGTAAATTGCATTTTTAGGACCACTATCAATATGAGTTTTTAAAACAGTATCGTATTTGTATAAGATTTGAATCAATTCTAAGAACATACCTTTTTGATAACTGGTGTGCGATTCATTATGCCCACGAAAAGGCTTACCACATTTAGCAAGACAAATTACAATATCAATTAAACGTTTCATTATTTCCCTGTTATTTAATCGTTCTGATTCCCTTTTACTTAGCTGTAAAGTTTTATTACTGTCAATCACTTCATCAATAGATTTTTTAAAACAAAAATTATTCATAGCTGATTTACTATTTATGTGATATTTTGACATTTGATGAGATTTTAATCTTTCAGAAGCCCTATACCAACTATTAAATCCTGTTTTAGTAAACACTTTTTCTGTCTGACCGATATTAGATTCATTTCCATTAAAACAACGACACGGAAAGCAAAATGCTGCATCAACTATCGGACTATATTCTAACCAACTATACATTTCATACCATGACTTTTGAAACGAACGCTGTTTCTTTCCTTGTAAGGTTCTCGGGTAAAGCTTTAAAATTGGACGATATGGACCTTGAATAATTCTTTGATAAAACTCTAGACGATTGGTTGGTAACCTAATTGTTGGATCATTGATAGTAATATTAAACTCTGAAACAAAAACGTCCATGCATACATTATAGAATACTGATTAAATTTATTTAAATATGAGATAAAATAATACAAAATGTAGTATATATTATTATCCAATATTAATCATTAATTTTAAAATAATTAATAATATATGCTATATATAAATAATTGATGAAATAAAATAATTTAGTAAAATAAATTAATTCAAGGACCTATTTTCTTTAATCATTATAAATATATTTTTTTTAATCTATAATTTAGTAAACTTGATATGTTTAAAATTGTAGAATTCAAATTTCAAATGTTCCAAAAAATTATTATATTTATATTTGAAGTAGGTAGGTTATTTATATGTATTTTCTGTTCTTTAATAGATACTATTAAGACTATGTATTTACCTGTGACATCATTAGTAACTTCTTTTGTTTGGTTTTGGCTGTTATTATGCTAAAAATAATAAAATAATAATAAAATTACATTTTCACTATTCTTTTAATTTTGTAAAATTAATAATATTAATGATAAAACAAATAAAAATATAAAATTATACATAATATGGGTGGGTAATGATTAACTTACATCTGGTTCAAATTCATGTGTATCACAAATTACATTTTTGCTGTTCTTTTCATTCTGTAAAATTAATAATATTGTAACTTATTACCTAACTCAAAAAGGTAAAATATAAAATACCTATCTAATAAAAAAAAAACACATCCAATCTTATAAAAGATACTTTTTAAATTGTATTTAAATACAAATACTTGGAATGTATTCATATACTTTTCAAATACTTTTTTATTTTACTTTTCTACTAGTTCACCAAATTAATATTATTTATAATTAATTTAATTAATTTAAGTTGGGTTCTCAACATTTATGAATGAAAAAATATTATAATTTAAAAATAAAATACTACCTATAACGATTTTTAAAATAAAAATAATAATATGTGACAACTGACGAATAATTCGTAGTTGAATTTACAAAAGTATTTGTATAAAATTATTTGATTTTCAAATTCAAATACGTTCAATACGGTATTTAAAATACTTTCCAAATAATTAAACCAAAAAGTATTTAAGAAGTATTCTAAATAGTATAAAAGTATTAAATACATTTACTCAAATACTTTACAATACACTGCAAGACTAGTGCATGATATTTTACAAACAAACTACAAACTAAGATAACTTATTTTTTAATACAATATTATGTTCATATAAATATATAATCAAGTTTTCAAAAAAAATTTTATCATTTTCAAACAATTGGTTATTAAGAATACTTTTGTCTAGATCCTTGAATGTCATTATAAAAAGTTATTACTCTATATATTATAAATTATAATATATATACGATATACCAACATGAAGCATAGTTATACCCGCGCTACCTGGCAGACTTTCCCAGCGGTCGTTGGTGTGTATCTGTCTGCCAGGGGGCAACCCCCAGGGGGCTTACAACAAATTATTATTTATAAAGGTTTATACGAAATTTATGGCGGTTCGTGGCAACATTAACCTTGTGGTCAGGCATTTGAGTCAGAACTGTCGTCTCTTTCGGCATCCTGCCTGACTAGCTCCTCTTCCTCCTTCAGGGTCAGGATGGTTTCCACCAGCCTGTAGAACAATCGGAATGCCTCCTCCGATACATATATATATACTTAAAGCTTGTTTTACCCTTAAACAGGACAACATGAGAGACCCAAGCACCAAATTATTCCATTGATGAATGGATTAACTACAACGCTCTGTATGAGAAAACTTACAGCCCAAAATACAAGTATCAGACCATCGGAGACCAGAATACAGGTGTCATATACATCTGAGATTGATGATAACGTCCATCGATCAAGTTCTCTTCCAATTTTCAACGTCATAGAAACATATAACTGTCTTCTGATAAGGCTAACTTGAATATCCGACTTGTCAAATTAGTCTTGGTGGTTGCACTTTTATATTAATTATTTTTACTTTATATTTGATATTATTTAATTCTACGTTTTAAAAATGTATGAGTGCATAGTGTGCGGCAATTGTTTTCTGAGGACCAAGCGCACTCGTCCTAAACTTATTTATCATAGGTAAGTATCTATTGTTTCTGAAAATTCACTCGCTCAAACTGGTGTAAAAAAAAAAAAAAAATAAACCTGGATTTTTGCACCATATAATTGACATGGTTCATTATCCTGGTGCTTTTATTTCCAAACCATAACTGAGCTTGGACACTAATGCCCAAATTCGGTTCGACTCCGTAGTGCAAGTTTTCACTACGTTCCTTAACTGATTTAATGTACATTATTAAATATTCGTGTTGCAAGCATATTTTATTCGCCAATGAACTATGTTTGCTTATAGGAATGATTTTTTAAACTGTGAAGCATACAATTTTAGTCTTGTATTCTATATTCAAGTAAAAATAAACTACAATGGTAGTGTATATAAAATGTATAAACGTATAATAATTGTTCTAACCAATATACAAGCCCATATCGTTAGTATTTTTTTTGATGTCTTAGTATTTTTAGACTTCAATAGTTTGATGATTATATGAAAACAAATTAGTATAATAAATTAATAAATAACTGAATTATTAAACTAACACATTTACATTTTATATAATAAACAATTAACATTAAGTTGAATATTAGGTAGGTAGATAAATGGGCAACCTAATCAAATTGAAAAAAAGTATAATATGTTTATAACAACAATTTTTCCATTATTATACTATAGTTAATTATTGCATAACATACTAAAACATTTACATTATTTTTAGATTCTGAGCGAAGCGATGAATGTATTGATTTTACAATGATGTGTGTGTTTTTTTTTTTGTGTGTCTGAGGACACCTTTTAGAGCAGTAAAAATGCTTCGATTTTCTTCAATAGTACCTTTTCTGATAGGAAAGTGAATCTAGTTGGTACTTTGGGGAGTCAAAAGTAACAATTTCCCAGTAGTTTTCATGAGCGCCGTGAAAAACAAATGAAAAATTAAGGAAAAAAACGGGAATTTTTACGGAAAACCAATTTTCAACAAAATTGATTTTGGTTTTTGGTATAACTCTTAAAGAAATGACCATAGATACATGAAATTTTGACTGCATGTTTATATAAGCATTTTCTACACACCATAGCATATTCAAAATATTCTGACTTATTTTGAGCTGTTAACGGACATTTTCAGTTTCCAATTTTTTTAGTTTTTTTTTTTATAAATGTCAATAAAATTTTATTTGTTGGGTATTTTATTTGTATTTATTTTATTTATTTGTTTAGTCTCTTAATATAAGTAATTTTTGTACATTTTTGTTTATGTGTTTTTAATTTATAACGCAAAGTATATTAAATCAGTATTTATTGTAAACTATTGAAGTTTAAAAATCCTAAGTTACCAATGCACAAGCTCAGTTAGGGTCTGTTAATAATCATCCTGGCGCGGGAGAATGTGGATTAATTTTTTAAACCAATTCAGCCTACCGAATTTCTACTAAGTTTATTTTTTTTAAAAACACTTTGAATTATTGTATTAATTAATATTTGTTTTAATATAGATTTCCTAAAAATCCATCCTTAAGAATAAAATGGCTTAAAGTCTATGGAATTAACCGTATTAGCACGTCACATCGTGTGTGTAGTGATCATTTCTTAAATAAGGACTATAAATCATTAAGAAAGGGAATTTTATTAGAAGATTCTATTCCCCAACCTTATGATAGAAAAAAAAATAAGAATGGTTCACTAACTAAGTAATGCTTATTGACCTCTATAGCTAAATTTTTATTTTTATTTTCAATAACATTTTTATTTTTATATAGTTCCACTGCTCAAAGTAATGCTATGCAAATTGAAGATAACACATTTTTATCAACCGAACAAGATCTCTCAAGGTGAATTCATAAAAATTGTATTTGACAAGATTTTGTTTTTACAATTATTTAAAAATCTAGAAATTTTTCTCATTGTGATGAGAGTGATTACATAGACTACATAGAATCAAATATTTTTCAGAGAGGAATATATTGAAAATTCTGTTGTGCAAACTAAACAATTTAAGAGACAAATTCCTGCTAACGAGAATATTCAAACAGTCATTAAAAAGGTTGTAGAACCAGTTGCAACTACTTCTAAGGTAATGATAGTAATAAGAATTAAAGTCAAATGTCTTTTGAGTTCCTAAAATTATTAAAAATATTTTGAAATAGACCACAGAAGCTTATAGGTAAAATATCGTTGAAGTAGATATAAGTTGCAGTTATTTTAATTAAGTACCTCAAGGTTTGATGATACTTATTAGATAAGTTAAATATAATCCAATTAGATTATTTGCAATACCTCGAATTCCGGTATAATTTAATTTCTTAAGTAATAATTCATGGTTCACACAATCAAATGCTTTCTTAATATTTAAGCATATAACTTTGTTATTCTGATCTAGATGTTCGTGTACATATTTATCAAGAAAAAAGTGAGCATCACTTGTATATTTCTGCTTTAGAAATAAAAATTGTTTTGTTTCGAGAAGAATGAGTATAGATTAATATAATTTTATGTTTAATACATTTTTCACAAGCTTTTGATAATCTTAAGGATAAAGAGATTGGTCTATAGTTACTATACAATAATTTATCTCCTTGTTTATGAATATGAGTTACCATAAATTGTTTAATGTAAGATGGCTGATACCAATGTACATAGATAAATTAAATAATAATATTAGTGGAAAGGATAAATTATAAAGTTAAAGTATAAAGTTGGTAATTCCATATTCAACGAATGTAGAATGGTTTTTATATTTAAATATCTCATCACAAATAATGGGAGTTAGAAAAATAGAATTTTTTTTATGACACTTAGAATTTAATAATCCCACTCTTATTTTTTAAAATTGCTTTTTAGTATATTATTTTCAGTACAATTATATCTACATTAGTAAAATATTTATTAAACTCATTGGCAATACTTATTCTATCTTTTAGTACCTATAATATGATCATTTTGCTTGATTTCATTTATTATTATATTTTCATTAATAGATTTACCTGAAAATCTTATTAGTAAGTTGCCATATTATTTTGGGGTTATAATTTTTAAAAAGAACCAAAAAGATTTTTTATATATTTTGTAGAAGCTTCCTAGATGTTTTTTTAAACACATGCATATATGTTAAAATTTCAGTGTTTTCATCTAAAAAAACATTTAAAATAATTATTATATGTAGGTACATTGTTATTATTTTTTTTTATATACATACATAGGCATAGAATTGCAAAAATATATACTAATTTAGCACTATTTATGCTAATTAGCAGAAAGTAATAATAATATAAACATAATATAAAATATCCACCTCACAAAGTCACAAACCATCTCAGCTCAGAATCATTTTTCGTATACAATGATATTATATCATTGAATACAAATTTAATACCATTCATTAAACAGTGATTCACTTGAAACCTACTATACAGCAGAGCAACATTCACTAACCCATTTTTTTCAAATTTCAATTGAATATGAAATGTAGAAAAAAAATTATGCGTACATATTTTTATTTCAATTTAGATTTCCAAAAGAACTACTGATATAACCATTGATGTTAACCATACATTTTCAAGTTTTTTGACCCAACATATAATGGTTTTCAGTATTTATAAAAAAATGTTAAAACTATTTTTAAGTATTAGTGTCAGTGTTAATAGTATAAAAATATACTATTATAAATGGAATTAGTCTTAATTCTATTAGATTAATAATTTGTTATTTTTGTATTACATTATATAATTTATATATACATGAATTAAATTAATTTTATTAATTTAGAATTTTGAACTCAAATGTTCTATACCTGGATGCTTAACTAGTACTGATGAAGATGTTGATGATCTCTCCTTTTTCACACCAACAATAGTAATAATTATAATCATTCATAAATATTTTTGTAAATAAGTTTTGACGTCCATTCATTGAAGTTTTTATTGCTTGGTTTATAGGAATGTATAAGTGAATGGAGTTTAATTTTAGGTTTGCAGTTAACTGTAAACACTACTATCTGTGAAAGGCACTTCAGACCGCAAGACATTCTTGACCATGAGTCATCAAAAAATACCTTAAAGAAAAGAGGAAAGTCGTTGATACCTTCTGCTAAGCCAGTACCAATTAATGCTAAGCAATCATCATCTAATGCTAGAAACTATGTACTAGGTATGTAAAACATTCTTACTGAAATACATTTCATACCCTTGTGAAATCCAACATTACAACTGAAATCTGTAAATTACTAATCTTTCAGATAATACTTCGATGTCAAAGGTTGATTTTTCAACCATTGAATTAAATCAAAAACTGAAGAAAATGTTAGCCAATAATTCGGTGTCTATCACGGTGTCTAAACCTATTACACCCCACTCGACTACAAATAATGGTTCTCCATCAAACAGTATTCCATCCACTTCAAGTTGTTCTTTGAATAATATACCACAGACAAGTTTGTCACAGCATGAACAAGAAGCAATGTCAACTTCAGTTATTTCAAAATGTACTTCATCAGGTACAATCGATTCAAATTCAGATCACACTTATCTCTCAAAACGTAAAATAATTGATGATGACACTATTAGATACTTCAAAGTTAAAGATGCCGGATTTATTTATGAAATTTCAAAAATTGTTGAATTTCCTAGTTTATTTTGGGAGAGTGTACATGTTGTTTCACAAAATAAAACATCTTTTTATCAACGAGACGATTTTGAAACAATTGTAAAAAGAATCCATTTTAATAATAGCCTTGTGCCAATTATAATAATTTATAATAAGAAATACAACTTTAAAGTGCCAATTAAATCCAAGAACGAGTTAAAGATCCTTTTAGAAAAAATTAATATTATTGATAAATGTTCAGGTATAGATGAAAAATACATGGGTGGTTTTGAAGAAAGTTATTTAGAACTTAGAAATAAAATGTTAAGAGCGAAAAAAATGCCTACACTCAATTCTACGGTTAAGCCAATAATTTAATTCATTATGTTCTTTATATTTATCTATTTTAAAGTACACATTTTATTAGACTTGTATACTTTATTTGATTTGTATTTATGTAAAGAAAACTAAAATATTGTAAGTTATGTGTAATGTATATATTAGACACTTAAGTTGTAGGCCTTGTTGTACACTATTTAAATTAGGTAATGTAAAAACACTGTAATATTTATAGAATCTTTAATATACAGTAGAAATCAGTTATAACGGGACGTAACGTTTTGCTTGTTGTGAGCAGTATCTTGTTCTAAGTGATGCCCGTTATAGTGATTTCTACTGTAATACATTATTATTTCATAATATTGTATTCTGTATTTTATTACAGTACCAACATTTGAATTGCTAAATATTTTTACACACATACATGTATATATTTTTATTATTCATTTTTATTTAAAAATTACAGTTTTTTTTATGTAATAAACTTTTATACTTATTACTCATAAGTACAAATTAAAAATTATTTTATTTATTTTCTACATTTCAGACATTAATAATAATAAGTAAAGCACCTACTAGATGGAGGTGGATATGAAGAGGAAAATTCTTCCCAAGCCACACTATTTACTTGTAAAAAAGTCTTTTTTTGTGTCGAGCTGTACCTATAAAACTGTTTTTAACTATTTCTTATTCTAGTTCAATTTCATTTCCCACTGGAATGATATAATTCCAGCAAAAAAAAAAAAAAATTTTTAATTTTAGTTGTGTTAGATTTTATAGAAGAACGACACTACAAATTAAACTATTTATGCCATATTTTGAACAATATGATGAATAATTTATGATGTTATATCTTACATAATAGTGGTGCTGATTTCAGTTAAAGATGGTGGTATTTAAAAAATTAAAAGGCCTTTTTTTCCATGGAATTTTGTATATAAATGGTTGCTATTCGTGGCATACTCTAACGTAGTAATTGTAGCAAATTAGTATAAATTATTATGTTTTTTTCATATTAATAGTCACAACAGGTTAGATATAATAAAATAATATAGTTGATTGGGTATATTAATTTGACATTTTTATCCCGCATTGTTTATTTCCCAAAGTTATTAGACTCAAAAACTACTACACTGTTTTCAATTAATAAAGTTATACCAATAGATTTCTTGAGACTTAATCCCTGTATACCTATGTATGGTATGACAAAACCATAGGTAGGTAAAGATTATATTTTAATACACGGTATATTTATAAGTTTATAACTATTTAAAACATATTAATATATTCTTCATATTATGATCTTTTTTTATTTATTAGAACAGGAAAATGAATAATACAACAGAACTGAAGACAAATAAATTAACTTTGTATGAAGGTACTTACGTTAAATTAGCGTCATTAGTGTTCGCAATTATCGACTCAACTTTTTCAGCCATATATGGTTTTTTACCAGGCTTATCCAAATAAAAAGTATTCATTTTTTTTAATAAAATTCAGTTTTTTCATTAAATCTAATATATTGATAAATAGTTAATAGGTATAGCCGGTATAAGTACCTATATATTATATTATATGATATTGTTACCTATATAAATATTTTTTTATTTATTCATAAACGGGTAGATACTCTTTAGTAATATAGTAAGTACAGTAAGTAGAATCTCAATTTGACAAATATAACAGTGAAATTAAATAATATAATTTTTTAAATGAGTTAATATTTTTAAAACTTATCTTATTCCTGTTTATGAATCTCAACATCTTAAATTATTTTTAACTAAAGTACTAATATGTAATATTATACTATATACTAGTTAATATTACTATTATTATTATTATTATTATCTAGGTAATATCATAGTCTTTTTATGACATTTTAATTTTGAAGCTAGTTGTATAAGTATTTGCGTCAGAGATTTTTTTTTCCAAAAAAACTTCCCTCCCTGCTCTTTCTCGTTGCAACGACGTGGCGTATGAATATTACCCTATAGCTATATATTATATATGTATAGGGAGTAGAAGAGGAGCAGTTCCCAAAACCAACAAATAATAATGTACGGTTTAAACCGAGTGGTGAAATCTTCCTTCCCCGGATATTTTTTTGTTTGGTACACGAGAATCTCGCTCGTGTCGATGACGAGCAGCTGCAGGATGTTCAGACGGCCTTGTGAAACTCGTTTGTATATATATATATATATATATATATATATATATGACTTGTTCGTTCAGTAACAACAAAGCCATATAGGGTAGTGCGCTGTTGTCGGATTTCCACGAGGGAGGAGAACAAAGACCAGCGATTGCAACCGCCATGGCACCGAGAATGAATTTAACGAGGGAACCAATAACGACCCTTCTGTTCAAATAAAACATTAAGCCACATGGGGTTGGGCGGTCCGTGATCGAAAATGATTTGCAACGGGGTTGAAGAGACTGCATGCATCGAGTATAATGTACAGAATACGAACTACGAACACGGTTTAAACGTTTTATATTTTATACTTTTAACGTTAGATGATAATAATATTATACTCAATACGCCGCTCGCCTCATCACTGCAAGTGGTTATTTATTTTATCCAAAAGAAAGGCCGTGACGTGAAGTCACTAAGTAAAAAAACATAGTGATACCATGCCATGATAGTACATATTATAATATTCCGATTTTCGTAATAACTATTAAATTAATTAAAAATCGGGTTAAAAAAAAAAAAAAAAACACAAAAATTGGTTGGGTTTAAATTCAGATATAGCTGTCCAAAATATTTAAATTTTAGTGTATTGAGGGTAAAAAATGTTTTTGGTTCATTTCGGCAGCTAATTATAACGTTATTATAACGTAATTATCACGAGTAAAAAAATCGGTTCTCCGATCTGCACTTCGCTAGTACCGAAATCAATTAATTATTTTGATGATTATATTCTTTTATTTTATCGGCGGGTACCTATATTATATGCGGTCCTTTACGTTGCTTTATTCCAGTGGTTCCTAAACTGGTCAGCTCACTCGATTACTCGAAAATAATATTCTTTACAGTTCAATTTATTGTTTTTGTTTAATTTCAATTTTAATTCCATGAATAACAATTTCCGTACATTATAACTATGAATGTATTAATGTTCCAATATTTACTACACACTATATGCTGAAGCTAATGAGCCCCTTGCAATGATGATGGAGATTGGAGATTGAAAATTTAAAATTATCTTTCTCTTTTCGTAACATTATTACACATACTACCTATACTGTAATAATATGTCTATTGTTCGTGGTTATATAAATGATAGTATTAGTATTGTGATGTTGTAGCCATCATTAAGCTGCCAGCCTGTAGGTACTTTAAAAAAATAAAATAAATTAATAATATTAATAATAAAAGTACCTATAGGTACTTATGAGTTATAGGTAATTATCGACTACTTACGATTTTCCAGTTAACTCAATTCTGCAATTGCAACTACCTCAGATTAACACTGCGATATTTTATTTTAAGACGATTTTATAAAAATAACACAACAAGCGTAAATCATAAAATATAAGATCGATGTACGGTTAGGTTAATATTATCTACCTTAGCCTATATGGGTTACAAATCTAAACTATACTAAGTATAACGGTTGACATTTTTGAAATAAATTTATCTTACCTAATCTGAACTAGTAAATATGTTTAATGCATTTAGTTATGTTAGCGACAAGACAGACCTTTTTAAATAATGTTGTCTTGCCGATTACAAAATTGTCTTATATAGTAAAATAACCAGTGGTAACAGATCGAGTTTAACAGAAAATCGTAATAGTATATTATCGCAATAATCCATATGGTACCTAAATACATAATTTAACGGATTGTCTGAATATCAAAAATTGTGTCCGGACCTTTTGTTTTACAAATTCACAGTATAGGTAGGTATCTACGTATATTTTCTAGTCTGCGGGTCTCACACTACGTCACATAGGTAAATATACGGGAGTTTGTAATTTTCAAAAAAATAAAGGTGTATAATTTGCACCATTGTAGCTAGGTAGTTTAAAATAGTGTTAATAATTTGCATCAAAATGAGTATAGATAGGTACTATATAACGATAGTTGAATATCAAATAGTAGGACTATTCTATTCGTATAAAAACGTTTTGAGTGCATTATTAATTATTTTAGGTAGGCTAATTTTTTAAATTTTTCTTGTAACGATACCTTATTTTAATGGAAATTGATAGCTATATTAATTAGACTCGACAGACTCGAATGATGATAAATTATGTAAAATATGATCTCGCTAACAGTAGAGCAAATTTTTTATGTATCGTTGAAAGTATCAAAAAGTTTGATACCTCTATTATAATTTGTCCCTGTAGACTCGTTAAAAATTTTAGAACAAGTTGAAAACTCTGTCAATGAACTTCCTACTAGTGCAAATAGTACAATAATTAAAACAAAATGTAAAAACGTTTTGAATAAAAATAAAAGATTAATGGCTTTAAAAGAAATTTCGAAAATACTTCATGGTGACAGTGCTAATTTCAACGATTTATCTGTTCCAAATTATTCACCGGATATACTAGGCAATTTTAAATATTCTCAAATTACCAGTATTGATGTTGAACACAGTTCTTCATCCTAAAAGTACATTTTACAGATCGCCGTCATAATTTCACAGAAATAAACATAGAACATACTTTGATAACTTAATGTTTTTCCAATAATGAACGTACCTACTACATTAAATTGTTCCTACTTACATCACCGATGTATCTACTATTTAATTTTAATAAAATATTTTTTACAATATATCACTGATTAAAAATTAAATTACAATTTAACAAATTATATTTTTGTATTGCATATCTGCTATATTATACACCTTATTTTTTGTTTATGAAAATTTTAATAAAATTAAATAAAATTTGAAATTTTATTTTGCATGTTTTGCATTTTGTTCTTGCATATTTTGACTTTTTTTAGTGCATGTTTGCATGCATATTTTACAATTTAAAATGCATATAAACCCGGTCTATAATGTTAATTTTTTTTTGGAATTTCCGACTACGCACCGCCATCGCTGGTAGTCATATCGAAGTCTGACGTCCGATTCGTTATCGAATAATTACATCGCGTTATTATAACACAGTATTATTATTGTTATATATATAATATATATAATATGTGGTGTATGTCACATTTTTTTTTATAAGCATTTAAAATTCGATTTTCGACAATATTTATCAAATTTAAAATTTAATAATGATTTTTAAGTTAACAATTGATAAATTGTGTCAACTTTTATAGCTAAGGATTTAAAATGAAAAACATGATTCTACGTAAAAAGGATATTCTGTAACCAAAAAATCTCTAAAATATAAAACCCAATTTTTTTATTTAGTTATTTTATGATCAAAATTTGCCCGAAATTACATATTAAATAACCAAGAATAACGATTATAGTTATTTTGTTGTAATTTTTATAATATTAAATAATAACAATATAATTATAATATAGACACCCGCTTGTCCGCTTTAAATAGTAAAGTTATCACTGCGTTATTCAGAAAAAAAAAGTATGACCATTTACTCAGTATTATTTACATGTTTGTATACTCATTAATCGTTATTAATTAATAGATATTACGAAATTATTAATTGAAGCTAAGTGATTTCCTTATTATACGCCAATATGTAGTACCTACCTACTATAATGTGTTTCATTTTTGTTATTAAATAAAATTATATTTATTAGGACAAGAGTAGGTACAGACATGATAAATATTATAATATAGGTAAAATTAAATAGACTTTCGAAAATATGAAATTTAAAATGTTTGTATTATATCAATTTTCCAAACCATGCGCATATGTCATCGTTATAAGATAGGTATACAACTATTAAATTACTTGACCATCGACATTTAATTTTTAAATGTGCTTAAAAAAATGTATTTGTTTTTTAAAAAATACAAGATATGTCGTGTCTATAAAATGCCAATAATATTGGTCATAATATTTGAGTCTATGATTATGTATTCCAATGTTAAAATTATAGGTAACAAAAAACAATATAGGTACCTACCTACATTTTGTTGAATACCGATGTTTCAAATATTTCTATTTTCTGCTGTATTATTGAATAATTTTTTTCCAATATTTTTTAAGAAAACTGCACATTTTCTATTTATAATCAAATTATTGACTAGTTGATAATTCCAATCCTCGAACTACTAGAAACCAGCTAAAAAGTTTATGATGGAAACATATTTTTTTACTCCACATCGTTGTAAAACCAATACATGACTCTCTTCTTAAAACCAAAATAAACCTCATTAGAAAGACTTTAACATCACTACCTGATTAACAGAAATTCCGCTCAGAATATAAACATTATATTTATAGTCTCAATTATAACTCAAAAACCTTAATAATATTTGACTTTCATTAAAATTAAAATATTAAAAACCGATTCCCACCAAACCAAGAGAAGAGATTACTATATGATAAGTAATAACCTTAATATTTTTATATGATTCAATTTCATAAATCGTCCAGTTTTCGTTGTACAGCTCGTATAGTAGTAGTGACTGTACGCTTTTCAAAATGTCGAGTACTCAAGACTCAACACATCCTACAGACCTATACAGTATACATAATATATCATACATTCATACCTATGTAATATTTACAACATGTATAGTTTGCACCAAAATGTTTGAACTGCGTTTTTGTAATTTGCACCGAAATAAAAATTTGTAATTTTCACCAAATTTAAAATCGACTATAGTAAGATAGGTACTATCGAAAAAATAATCGAACAAGGTTTGACAGTAGAGTATAATAGGTATATTGAGAATTAAAGACACAGAAAATTCCGTTTACAGATTTTGAACGGTATTACTTATTTCACTTATTAAGTATTTACACCGTTCTACGGTATACGTAAGTATTAAATATCGCAAAATAAATATTTTTAGAATTAAAAATAAATACAATTTTCTTTTAAAGAATGATTTTTATTACTCTTGATTATCAATTTCAGATCTAAAAATGTTTCTATTATAGATTTATGACATTTATTTGTGGGGCCAAGTGCAATACGACTGTATAGTGTCATTGTGTCAACCAAGTTTTTACTTTTTTGATAAAAAAAATTAAATGTTTATTGTGACATACCTACAATATAGTTTCAACTTTTGTGGTATCAATGGCTGAATAAGCTAGTAACATTTATTTTTATAAATTAGGTACCTACAATTATCAAATCAATGGTAACATTTTATTTTAAAAAAAAAATGCATTTGCTAATTTAAAATTATATAACAATTAATTAAAATGAATGCTGTAAGATTAAGTTGTAACTAACTATATCTACGTAAAATGTATAAATAATTTTTACATCCCCTGCATATATGAAAGAAAATGTGTCACAAACAATACTTTATCACTAATTGGATGGAGAAACAAAAAATGTAAAAATAAAAATACTTTGCCATCCCCTTGACAATGCGGACGCCCTTGCAGTGTACCTATATAACTTTTAATATTATATAGGTACGTTATTAACCATTAACTTACAAGTTTCATTTACATAACGTTGAATAATTACTAAATACGGTATCTTTCGTTTAAATATCTAATTTAAACCAAATATTAACTTAAAATTTTTATAAAAAAAATTGTGTTTATATATAATTTAAACATTATGGTTAGCCACGGTATAAATTACTTATAAAGATGATTGTATCACATGTTCAAATTTTTTGACACAATGAACAATTATTTATAAACATTTTTAAAAAAATTACAAAATGTCTTTAAATAAATAAGAAAGATATTCATATTTATTACACTAAATATTTTATATAGGTTCATTATAGATACCAACATGGTATATAACAACTATAGTCTATAACAAATGAATGTTTTTTTTAAATAAAAAATAATATTATAATATTATTGGTATGGATTTTATATTTCATACTAGCTGATCTCATGTAGTTCGTTGTTAGTTAAAAGTGCAAATTTTATATGATTCAAACTTTTCGATTTAGCGAGCAGTATATTTTCAGGTAGGTAATCCAACTGTGGTGGATTGCACGCCTTGCGAGGTGCGTCCGTAATTAAGAATGTTTTATTAACACGTTATATACGAATATACGATGTGTATCTGCAGGTGTAGGTTTCCGGGACAAACATATACCAGAGTCTATATGCAAAAAAAAAAAATTAGAAGTGATCCATCCTGTTTATTTCTCGAAATCAATAAAGGCGTCCTCGTGTTATGACGAGACTAAGGGACGTATAGGGATTCATTTATATAATATGTACCATGTAATATAGTACTTCAGTCTTCAGATTTGGAATTAATTATTAATTACAATCTATGGTATACAAAAAATATATGAAGGTTAAAAAAGTTGAAATTTAAAAAAGGGGGTCATCACAGTTAAAAGGTTGAGAAATACATATAATTATAGGTACTGATAAATAGAATATTTACATAGCTGGTACCAGCTATATTGATATATTCGAAAAGTGGTATGTATCCATGTATGATGTATACATTATATAATCATAATATTATACAGAAAATGCCACTCCCATAATAATTATTCATTATGAGGACCGCACTCAAACGTACTTTACTGGTAATTTCGATCCATTTAAAAATAATATTATGTAACACGTCATCAGGTCATCTCCGGGCAGCCGTCCGTCTTACAATTACTTACATTTCTTTGGCGACGCTAATCATAACTGAATCGATTTATTTAATCTCCATATTCTACAATTGATTATTATAAATTGCAATTGAAATGTTTGAACGTATACATTGCAGTACATATTATATTTTAATCAGTACCTAATTATTTATAATTGATAAATATGTTTTATTTTTAACATGTACCTAGATATATTGTATTGGTAGGTATAGGTTTAATATACACAGTCTTTTAATTTCTAATTAAAGAATTAACATTTAACTAAAATACCAATCGTGTGATCTAAAAATTAATGATGTTAAGAAAAATATTTAAAAAAAACAGTTTTTCAAAATTTCAATTGAAAATATTCAAGCTTATACATCTCTAGTTAATCCAAACTTCAGAATCATCGGCAATAAGACACCATGACATTAAATTCGTAAGTAAAGCAATGTATGACTAACGAAGAAAACATATATACCTGTACTTCTAACATCAGTAGATAATGCTTCACAAAAACTGATGATTTTAAAAACTGATAAATGTTTCACGTTTAAAAATCAACAAATTAATTATGATCCGGCAGATGCAAATTTTACGATTTAATATTATTTTTTTTTCCTTCTTGCAACGTCGCAATAATTTTTATGCGGAATCTTATTAAATTCAGATTAAATAAAAAAATCTTTTGTATTACTAAAATGAGCGAAATCGGGTAGATAAAAAAGTATATTGTGTGGAGTCGTGTGATAGTCAATACTTTTTAGGGGGTAAATGGCCAGGTGGTTGGACGACTGTTTGACATATTATAGGTAGTACCTATATGATATAGTGAAAATACTAAATATAGTACCTATATATGTATGTAGAATTATTAAAAATTTTTCGTTTTGAAAATGTAACTATTTTTAAACTGTTGGAAACAAATCGATGAAACACGATGCGTCCGTCCTACTTTTTATATGCAAAAAACTCAACACGATTGCGCTCAGTGAAATATAGATATTTCCCTTATAATAACAATTTTCCAATGCACTTTTAAAAATATAGTCTGAGTGGTAAACTCAAAATTGAAGTGAAAAGTTCGAGTTTGATTTGAAACAAATTAGGCACGTAGAAAAAAACAATTTTTTATATTCAAATAATTTTTCTTGTGCTCTTGAAACATTGTAAGCCCAAATTAAATAATCTTAATAATCTAAATACAAATTTTAATTTATTAAATATTCCTTAATATGAATTCTGCATTACAACAAAACTTCTTATTTTGATTTACAAATATTGTATTATAATTATTGATTAGTCATATTTATTGTGTCTTAAAGTAAATTATATAAATTATATTGATCATTTTATTATTGAACATTTCTGACATATTATAATTCATGAACATGCCCTAAAAAATGACTGAATAAATATATACTTATGCACTAGAAACAGGAAAAATATGCATTTCAATATGTCTTAAAAAGTTCGCAGAGATATATTTATATTTACTAAAAATGTAAAACTAATCATAAACATTTTTTTTTAAAACTGCATTAAATAAATTATTTTTAAAAGATTTATTTTTAAAAATTGTACGTTTAGCCGATTCCTATACATTTTATACAGTGAAAAATATATATAAAACTATTTATTTTCCTATATAGGTACCTAATGACTGAAGTTATGATTTCGATGCACTTTGCATTTTATTTCGAATCAAGTCACCTGATACTCGTTTTATAACATATACAAATAGATTAAGAAGTTTTCATTTTACATTTCTTGATGATTCTAAATTTTAACGTAATTTTTTGCATTTTAGGATATTTGGGGAATTTTGAATTTTTTTGAATTTGAAATTTTATCTTAAAATTTGCCTTCATCTGAATTTACATGATTTTTACAATAAGTAAATGACAGTATCTTGTTCGATTGAAAAGTGAATCTAGTTGATGCATTTGGGAGGTCGTTTTTTAAAATTTCCAATAGTTTTCAAAAGCGCAGGGAAAAAAAGAATAATTAAAGAAAAACGAGAATTTTTACGCAGAATAGGTTTTTGACAAAATCAATTTTGGTTTTTGCTGTAACTCTAAAACAAATGACCGTATATTCATGAAATTTACACTGGTTAGGTTCAATAGGATATTTATATCAGAATTTTGTATACACGATAACATTTTCAAAATATTTTGATTTGTTTTGAATTTTTTACGGACATATTCAGTTTCTAATATTTTTAGTTTTATTTTCTACGTCACTTAAATTTTATTTGTTCGGTAAAAAAGCGTGAAAATTTAACACAAGGCTCCTGGTATATTGTTACAATAGTATTTGAAAAATATTAAAAATACATATAGGCACAACTTTTTTTTATAAACATTTAAAGTTCGAATTTCGAATTTCGACAAAATTTATCAAATTTAAAATTTAATAATAATTTTAATAAAAATAGATAAACAAATATCTTTATTCACAATAATTAATATCAACAAGCATACTTATAGTAATACATATCATAGGTAGACAGACTTTCTTCGCTCAGCATCGTTTTTCGTATACAATAATATATTATATCATTGATTTCAAATTTAGCACCATCCATATTGCAGTGACTCACTTATAATCTACTGTACCTACAGCAGATCGGTTACCACTTACTATAGCTTTTTAATTATTAAATTTATATCTTAAAAATCTAAACCTATAAAAAGAAAAAAAAATAACTAACTTTCAGGTTAAAGAAATCCGAAACAATCAGTTATGACTGTAAACAATTTTTACAATCCTTTAAAAGTTAAAAATGTATATCATAATTTATACCAAATTTAAATTAGAATTTTATCTTTTATATAAAAATTAAAAATAATGTAGTGCACTATTTAGAACTTTTAAGAAGTTTTTAAGTTTATTTAGGACATTAAGAGGACGTCACACGCATGTGTTGTCTCCGTCTTACAAAATATGTACAACCTAGCAAAAACCACTTTGTGTGAGACAACTTTTCTCGCACCATATTATTGTTGTAGAATTACCAAATTTTCATGATACGTAAAGAAGAACTCTATCCATACAAAAGCGTGCTTTTTTTAATAGCACTATCTAATTATAAGCAAATAATAAATAACAAAAAAACGAAATGTTTATAAGCAAATAAGTTTTAATGTATTTATGCTTTCTAAAATATAGCCACGCTGTTGCATTGATAATTTTCTTCCCTATATGTCCAGACATTTTGGAGCCACTACTACAAACACAGAAAGATAATATTTTTTTAAATTAAATTATACTATTTGAGCGATGAATAAGGAATTTAGTTATTTTATGGTTATTCAAAAATATGGGTAGTTGAAACTTATAACGTATAGTGAGTATAATAGTTTTATCGGCAAAAATTATTCCAACCTAACATGGTACCCCTATATTATAATATATATCTTATCAGTAACTATAACACGTCTATATAACGTCATTATTCATTATACACTCAATACTCATATTATATCATTATATTAGTCGATATCATTCATGACCTTTAGAAAAAATAATTACGAATGACGTAGCTTATGAATTATCAGCTAACAAAGAGTTAGAGAGTCCGTTTTCATATAAATCCAGAATTAATTATTGAAAATAAAATAAAAATATATATGTATAGTCAGAATCGAAGATAATAAATTACTACACTCTATAATAAATGTCTATTATAATTGTTTTAATGTGTATATGCCATTTAAATACTTAATTACATAATACACAGTTTTAGATATAGTCATGTAGACAACTATATAGAACGTCATTCGTAATTATAATACTATCGTTAGCTTAAGTTCGTCAAATGGATGTTGCTGTAATTTTATCTAATGCACGCATATGACCTTAACCAGTATTTTATGTGTCTGTTTGAGTGTGCAACCATATATTTTATAAAATTATAATTTTTTCGAAATTCTATTGTCAACAACTATATGCTACTATTATATGTAAACAATATTCATTTATTATAATTCACTTTTGTCTGAAAATGTTGTCATGATATGATATAGAAAATAATAAATAATATCGTATGGTACCTATACCGACCTACAACGGGCGGTTGTCCGATGGTGGAGTGATAAATGTTATACCTACACGGTGCGATCACCATATCATAATATTATAATTTTCAAATGCATATTTGATTTATTCTACTTATGGAAATTAAATATAGGTTATATACCATGCCACAAAGAGCGAATCGGTCGAATGTTTTTTGTAATTATTTGTTTTTACATTTGATTTACGATAACCTCTATTCACCTGTTGAATACCTATACGCCTAAATTCATTCGACCTTCACTGAAAACGTATATATATTATATGTAATGGGTTTTTTGACTTTTAACTAACTGGGACTAAATAAATATAAATGTAAGTTTAGCCAAGTTTATTTTTTAAATTTTTTTTCAAGGTTGGCCCCTTTTTCACAAGGATGGGTACCTATGTACAGTTTGTAAATAAATTTGTCATTTATTTTAAATATGTACATGCTTAAAAAAATACAGACCTAGGTTAATTAATAATGATGCTCCAAACATGTGACCAATGACCATACATTTTTATACACACGGTTACATTTGCAAATGTAATTGCTTTGCAAAAATAAAATATTTTTCTTACCAATATACTAATGCAGTAATGCCTAATAGTAATTAGTAAAATAAATTACTGTAATCACAATAATTTTATTAAATATATCTACTTAATAATATTATATATTGACCGTCTTAGCTCAGAATCGTTTTTCATATACCTGCAATGATTTTGCATCATTGAATTCGAGGTACCCGAAACTGGTGTAATAAACGATGATAACGACCTGAAACGAGCTACTTTTCCATTGACCGAGGAGCGCAAAGTAAAACACATTTCATTGAATTTAAATAATCCAAATATTCATGGTGAAGATAAAAATATAATACCTTATACTGCATTTCAAGAAGTCGACCGAAATCTACCTGACGATTGTAAAGATTAAAATAAGAAAAATAATTTTTCGGATAGATATGAGAGTCCCCACAAAATATTAAATAAAATCAATCCAGTTACATATTCAATTGAAAAAGATAAAAATGGCAAAAAACATATTCAACAAATAAAAAAAAATACAGAGATCGATCGCAAATATAATGTGCGATCTATTATAGTTAAAAATAATAATTAATTAAACGTACGGATATAGGTGATATAAGATTAAATTACATATTTATAATATTTGAATAGAAATCAAAAAATATATTAAATGTGGGTTAGTATTTAATGATAGTTTTAAGTTTTAAAATATAACGATAATTATTTGGTGATATCACAACATTATATTATTTACCGCGTTGTAAATAATATTGCAGTCGAGAGACCACTGTAATATACTTGAAAAATTCTTAATTTCTTAATATTTTTAGGCAATATTTACAAAATTTCATCGTTTGGAAAACTAATCAAAAAAAAAATTTAATTCCAGTCGACAACGTAATTTTTAACAGTTTTTTATTTAGCTAAATTATTTATTTAGGCAACTAGTGGACGACGAAAATACTTATTCGACATAATTTCATTTATCGGCACATATTATAGTAAGAATATATATATAATATTGCAAATGTTTTAACACACCGGAGCATTACTATACAACAGGCAACGAACAACGCGTATATACCTATCATTTTGAAAGTTGTATTTTAATCTTTAACATAAATAATCTTTAACCTGAAATTTTTATTCAATATTATAATTAATATATCTTGTTTTAATTTCGTAATAAATTGTTAAAATGTTCTCAATATTTCCAATTAGTTTGACGTTAAGCGTGATGATAATATTGATGAGATTCATGTATGAAAAATGTTTTAAATATTTAATATAAAGTGTCTAAATATAAATATATATGGTACATGGTACACTGCAATAAAGGGAAAATAATAAGTATACCTAAAAGTAAATGTAATATATATTATGATGTAATTTTATCAACTGATTGTTGACGTCAAAACAAAAATGTGCTTGTAATTAAAAAAACTTCAAAACTCGATATTCGTCAAAAACGAACTTACTGGCATTTAAAAAAAATATTTAGTGTCAAGCTATATGGGTACCTACATTTTTCATGAGTGATGTAAATTCGAGTTATTAAGCATTGGTTATTCAAACTTATGCACAATTTTTTTTATAAGTTATTGGTAATAAATTATTCATTATACAATCACTCATTAAATACAAGTAGGTGTAACATTTTAATTTTAATTACGTTACACTTTATAGTGTGTCATTATATTGAAATCAATAATTATTAATCACCCGAAATCCAACCACCCACATACCCACCAAATATTTGGTATTCTATTATGTGTAGATGAAGAAACACATCCGGCCATAGGATAACCGCCACTGCTGACTGCTCCACAAACTTTCCATACTTAGAGTAGTTACTAGGTATAGGTATATCGTGTACACAATAAATGTCATAATAATTTTAATCGAGCAGTAGAGCGCATAATATGACAATAGTGTTCCGTAATCGTAAGTAGTAAAACGCAAGTAAAGCAAATACTACAAAATAGCACAGTGCTTTTTTCTACAGTTTCACAGCTAATATGCCCACCATATAGTAAAACCATATTGTTATTTATGTGCACATGACATACATATATTAGTTAAACATTTTTTTTAATTAATTGTGGTGATGTAATTTACCTAACCACTACTAAAATCATATGAATAAAAGAAAACCAAACATTCGCATGTATAGATAAAGAATAATAATAAGAAAAAAAACAATGGACAAATGTAGTCCACCGAAACCGTGGTTCGAACTTCTGTACTAAAATACACGAAAGTGCCACTGCGCCAACAAGCTTATCGCTTTAATAATAATTATTATTAAAAACAATAGCAACCAATTACAAACAAAAATTTCCATCGTAAATTTCATAATCCCTGTTCGAGTACCTCCCCGGGTTAGAATTTACCATTTTTTAAATTAGCCTATCTTCTTCCCAACGGTCCAGTCTACTTCTACGTCAAATTTCGTCTCGATCGATCCAGCCGTTTAGGAATGCATAAAGAACACACACACACACACATTCATCTTTATATTATACATTGATTTTTATTGTTGCCTATTAATATAATAATATAACGCACACATGTAGGTAGATTTTATTGCCTATACATTACGCCGTGCAACAAAAATGTTTTAGAAATGCATGCGCATGTAAAAATTTCTAATGTCTTAGATTCTAAGCGGAGTGATGAATGTATTGATTTAACAAAGCGGTGTGTTTTTTTTGATCTTAAGCCCGGCAACTATGGCCATTAGCTGTTTTTGTTTGTAGGTTGTTTGTAGGAAGGAAACGGTTAGTTCAAACACGTTTTGTATGTGTGGCAAGGATTCGTTGCTAAAAAACCCGGGTGGTCACCCATCCGGGAACTAGCAACGCCTGTCAATACGTATTTTTTAGATTTAATTACATTATGAACCATTTTATGAGGAACCTTGTTTTAAATGTTCAATATTTAGCTATAAAAAATTAAACATTTTAACTATTAAATTTTTTATCTGATGAATTTAGTCATAACGTGTACCTAATTCAAAAGGTATTGTACGTAATAACATAAAAGTTGAAACATTTCATTGCTAATAATTAGGGCTGAGGACTTCTAGTACTTAAAAATCTAATAATATGCATGCACTTATGCACTTAAAAATCAAGAAATATGCACTTAAAATATGCCCTAAAAAAATATTTTATTTTATTATTTTATCTTATTAGTTATTATAATATTTATTTTAAAAAAATTAGTAAAAATTACATTTCTTCGTCGTCGTTTTCATCTCCTTCATCTGGAAATGTAAAAAGGTATATTATCATGTCGTACACCTTCAGGACATAATATATGCATAGAATTATCAAATAATTTAGCGATTGTAATGTGATTTGATTTCTCTAGTTCTGCACAGTTTAATAAAAACACGTGACCCGGGCCATTAAGTTCGAGCGTTCCTACAATGACATTTGCGATGTAACGACCTGCGGAATCTGTCGTCTCGTCGATCGAAACCCAGATTTTTTTTACCAAATATAAAACTTCTAATTTTCACTAAAGTGTCTTCATAAATGTCATTCACATAGCCTTTACGAAGTGTAGTTTGATTTGGAATTTCTTTCGAAGTATATTTTTCCAAAAATGACTTAAAATTATGATTATTTAATTTATTTAATGGAATGTTAGCCGATAACAAAGCATAACATAAATCTTTATTAAAAGAAGACTTTTTTGTGTTACTTAAAAGTTGTTGTTGAGTTTTTTGTAAATCAAATTTATTTTTACTTTGTTTTTGTTTAATAGCTGCCTTATGTTTATCTGTGTCAATGTGTTGTTTTACGTTGAATTTTCTATCACTTCCAACTTTTGAATCGCACAATTTACAATACAATATTTTGCCGTCAGTTGTAAAAACTGTACCACTATATTCACTAAATTCCGACACATAACTATTTAAACGAGAAGCCAATGATTGTTTTTCCTTTGGCATATTTGATAAAAATAAATAAATATAACTCAAAAAAAAATTGAAGGAGACGAAGTAATTACTATACGAAAATTTTTCACGCAGTGTGCACAATAAAACGAGTATGCGACGAAATATGACGGACAACTGAAGTTCACTACCTATACGCGTTTCGGTTTTATCGATTTTATCGGTATATTTTATCGATCAGATAGTAAATTACCTAACCGATACTAAAAATATTATTTTGAAATGGAAAATTTACCACTTTGTTCCTTTTTGTCTAAGCTAATTTAAGAACTTATTTCGAAAATTGCCAAATATGTTCTTAATTTTTCTGATATACTCAAATATGCATTTATATGCAATAATGACAAAATATGCAAAAATATGCAAAATAAAATTTTTAATTTGATCTCTTGGTGTTATAAAACACATTTGTTATTCACTAGAATTTTTCTACGATCTTTCTAAAAAAATATGCAAAAACTAGAAGTCTTCAGCCCTATTAATATACATATTAACAGGGCATATCTATTTACATATTTTTCTACACTCAATGATATTTTAAAAATATTTAGACACATTTCAATTTTAAGTTACCTATAGGCATTTGAATTTTAAATTCTGAGCAGAGCGATGAATGTATTGATTTTACAATGATGTGTGTTTTTTATTTTTATTTTTTAGTCCGTCATCACCTTTTGGGGCAGTAAAAAATTAATTAAAAACAGAAATTTATACGCAAATTCGGTTTTCGAAAAATCGATTTTTGTTTTTGATGTAACTCTAAAACAAATGACCGTATATTTACGAAATTTTCACTGGATATTTATATTAGCATTTTCTATACACAGGGCAATTTTCAAAATATTTGTAGGGTAAAAAAGCTTGAAAATGTAATACAAGACTGATACATAGTTACAATAGTAGTTGAAAAATACTAAAAATACATAGGCACACGTTTTTTTTTTGTAAGCATTTAAAGTTGGAATTTTAACAACATTTATCAAATTTAAAAATAAAAAACGATTTTTTAGCTAAAAATGTATAAAATTTTCAAATTTTATAGCTAAGGATTAAAAATGTAAAACAAGATTCCACGTCATCATCAGTAGGTTATTGTGTAACTAAAAAATCTTAAAAATATAAACACACAGCTTTTTTTATAGTTATTTTATAATAAAATTTGGACGAAATTACATATTAAATAATCACGAATAACGATTTTAGTTATTTTTTTATAATTTTATAATATTCATTCAACTTACCTGCTACCGTATCAATGATAAGAAATAACAACATAAATATAATATAAAATATCCACACTGACAAACCGTCTCAGCTCAGAATCGTTTTTCGTATAGGTACAATGATATTATATCATTGAATTCAAATTTAATACCATCCATTATACAGTAACCTACTTATAAGTTATAACCTACTGTACAGCAGAGCAACATCCACTTTTTTCATTAGTAGTTTTTTTGTAATTTTATAGTCTTTGGTAAAACATTTTAGCCTCTGTTAAAACGCTTTAAAATGTGACACTAGATCCCATAATCGTTGAATTAAAACTTTTAAACATAGTTATATTAAAAGTCTTACTCAATGACTATGTATAAATTCGATACGTAATATACAGTATAACTGTTTTTTTTTAAATCTTCGCTGACAGTGTCCTGTATCAGAAATACTTTTTAAACCATCTTTACCTACATATATAATTCTACTGTACGTGTGTATGTCACTGGAATCATCCGAAACGGCTACACCGATTTTTATGACATTTTTTGTGTGTGCTTGAGTGGGTCCGCGAATGGTTTAAATTTGCAACTGAACCCGGTAAGGCCCAACCCGGGGAGGTGCTCAAACAAAATTTTGAGATTTATAATAGATATTTTTCTTTATAAATTGTTTTTATTTATAGGAGAAATAATTAGATTAAATTAGTATTTATTTACTATTGGTTGCCAATAGTTATTCGGTCAGATCAGGTACAAGTATGCGCCTTAAATCGAATATTTACACATGCTATAGCCGCTCGTCGACGTTGTCCGCGATCCGACGTAGTCGAATTGCCCACAAGGGAGACTGAGTTGCACTAACTGCAGTGAGTTACACACACAATCAGTTGAATAATCACAATTTTTTTAAGAATTATCATATTTTACGGGCAGCGAAGTGCACGGGATCAGCTAGTACATTATAATATAAAAGTAGCGAATTACGTACAACGTGCTATCCTATAGAGCAGCTATTCTCAAAATTTGTTCCACTGAACCCTTAGGTCTCAATCTCGAAGGTTCCGCCAGATGTATGTGAATATTGAGAAAATTATTTTATATTATATTTGGATCAAAAAGTTTACGTAAATAATAGTTATTAGTAAAATATTGGTTTTACAGACATTGGGGTTTCACGAAACACCAAACTTTTTCCCAAAGGTAACGTGGTCATAAAAGTTTAGGAACAGTTTGCTACAGAAGATGTTAGTGCCGATGTATCAATATAACATTGTACAGAGTGATTCATCCAGAATGCACAACAACATTTTTAAATTTCAAAATAATTATTAATTTATTCAAACTCTGATTTTTGAAATTTTTAATTGTACTTATAGGACACATAGTTTTCAAATTATTGAGAATTACACCACTACTATACCAGCTAGTGTTCATTTGGTTTCAAATTAACAACAATAATAATTAGGTGTATGCATGCCACAACACGGTGCCGAGATGACGTACTCGATCAAGACGAGTCTTGGAACTTGAAATAATAATAATACATGCAACTATAAAATAATATTCGTATTATTGTTTTGTATATATCTATAATAATATAATATTATATAGATACCTAGCTACATACTACTTCTTCGACGACAAATTTGTCGCACGGCGTAATGTATATGCAATATAGGTACATGTGTACCTATATTATTACCTATATACTATTATATTATTATTAATAGGTAACAAAAAATTTATGTATACTATAAAGATGAATATGTTTGTTCTTTATACATTCCTAAAAGGCTGACCGATTGAGAAGAACTTTTATGCAAAGGTAGATTAGACCGATTTAATTAATTACACCACCGCAATTAATTTAAAAAAATGTTTAACCAATATATGCCAAGTACACATAAAAAACATTATGATTTAACTATATCTATGTGGTGGGCATATATCTGTGAACCTGTAGAACAATTTACTGTGCGTTATGCTAATTTGTGGTATTTGATAAAGATTTCGGTCAACTTCTTGAAATGCAGTATAAGGTTTTATATTTTTATCTTCGCCATGAATATTTGGATTATTTAATTTCAATGAAATGTGTTTTACTTTGATCACCTCGACAACGGACAAGTAGCTTGTTTCAAGTCGTTCTCATCGTTTATTACACCAGTTTCGGGTACCTCTTTAGTTTCTTCTGACATTTTCCTTTCCCTTAGTAAGATACGAGAAGTATGTATAGAGAACGAAAATCATGCGTAAAAGTAACTCGTGTCACTTCTAGGTTCGGATCATCATCATTTTTGTCATAACATCCCGGTGTCCAATGATTATGTTCAAAGAAAACTACTAGAAATTACCTACTTGGTTTATAAAACCCTAAATCTGCTGTTTTTTTAGATTTTCAAAATTTGGACTTATAATAATTATTATTTTTAAATTAAAACTATAAAAATCAACTACTAATGATAATTCTCACCTCTAACTAAATTAATTGGTTTTCATGTAAATTTAGGTCAAGTAAATGAGATATTATTTTTGCTGTTACATAAATATTTTCATACTGTCAACGCATATATACGAAAAAATCCTACTCTATGAATCTCAATCAAATTACGACTATATCTTATAATAATATAATGACATGTAACTTCGGCTGGATTAATAATACATTTCTAACTTTGTCAGTTTCATTGTCATTAAACTTATCCTTATTTAAGGCCTTTTAAATGTTTCTATAAAAGGTGATATTTATAGTTTTGCTGATGATACGGTTATGCTTTTTAATAATAAAAGTTTCGAAGTCTTATTTGATGAAGTTAATCTCTCATTAGATAGTGTTCAGAATTGTTATGATAATAATTTTTTAGAGTTAAATCTTAAAAAGTCTAATTATATATTATTTAATCTTAGAACTAATTAAATTACCTTGAATAATCTTGTCATTTGTCTGCATTCCCTAAATTGTAAAAACAAAATTGTATCCTGTAATTGTCAACATATTCAAAAAGTAAATCATATTAAATATTTAGGGTTAATATTTGAACATAAACATAAATGGAATTATCATATAGACAAATTGGTTAATACCATTAGGAAGTTATTTTATAACTTTAAAATATTAAAATATGTTTTAGATTTTAAACATTTGAGAATTATATATAAGTATGTCTTTAGTTCAGTCCTTAGTTTACTATGGATTGCTCTTTTAGGGTGGTACATATTAAGATTATTTGACTCCTTTAAAAACAACTATTAATAGTTTAATAAATATTATTATCTGAAAGCCTTTTTTGTATCCAACAAAACAATTATTCATTGATTTTAATACCTATATCAATATTATATTATAAATCTTTGCTTTTACTTATATATAAATATAGACATTGTTTGAATACCATAGAGCATAATTATAATACTAGAAATAAGAGTCATTCTAGTCTTAATTCTATTATATTTTATAAGACTGTAACTTCTCAGAGTATAAACAAATGCACTCTGTTGTGTCGTAAATTAAATTTAAATCTTATGAATTTTAATAATATTAACTCATTAAAATTATATATTAAGCTAAGCCAGTTTGATAATGTTGCACTTAATTATGATTTGTAAATTTGTATTTGTATTTTTTCTATTATTTCTACTTTTATTTAATTAGATTTTATACTGTTATATAATTTAAAATGTTGTTAATATTTTATACTATAAGAAACTCTCACTTCTTAGCACAAGCTTTTAGCTTTTTAGAAGTGAGTCAATATATTATCTTAACTTTGTTGTATTATAATTTATATTATATTGTACTCTTTTATGTTGTTATATGATATATTGGCAAAATAAACTTACTATTACTATTATTTAATGTAGTTTGGTTAACGGTTTTTTCAATTTTCAATTTAATATTATAATTTATGATAAAAATATTTTTATTCTTTTTTCACTCAGATTCAGCCATATCGATAACTTATAGTTGGGAATTTGGGATATATTGTCTCTAAAATGTGTCTTCCTCCAGAGCCACTATAACTTTAGCCACTTCTCTTCCATCTAAGTACTCATTAAATTCAGATATAATAGGGCTTTTTATTTCTAATAAAATAGAATAATTAAAGATAATGTGTATAATATTATTGTTACTATTATGGTATGTTTTACATTAAATATTTAATATATTATAACTTATAAGGCTTATAAGCCAGGTTAGGTTAATATAAACAGAAGAAAAAAAAATAAAAACAATAATGTTCTCATTACATCAATAAAATAGTACATATTATAAGTTAAAAATATATACTTAAAATATTGATGGCCCGCGAAAAGTTTTCAGATCCCTAATGTGGCCCTTCAAAAATATTAATTGGTGACTCCTGAGTTATAATTTAAGCAATAACATTTTTGAATACAAAATTATTACATATAAAAAAAACCAACAACCAATAATTGTTTACAATTCATTTTTAAACATAAAACTTAAAGGGAATCCTAAATTAGAATAATAGACATAATAATAATAATAATAATAATAAAACAAAATTGTTTAGGACGGAATAATGGATTCATAAAACACATGTTATCAAAGTGGAGTTGGAGAAGGAACCCAAAGTGTTTTGCTTTTTTCTAAATCAACAACAGCTTTAATTTGTGCATATGTGTATGCCCCATTAACTCCAGCTGGTATTACGGCTACAATAAAACATTTAATATTTATAATATAATTCACAATAAAATATAGTATGTATTACACTATAGAAACACACCCGTCATGTTATTCGATTTAGATTAAAGCTTCAATGCATGTTCATACATTTCTTTTGCTGTTTTAACAGAAATTTTATCATGAGATGATCGAGAGTCTTTAGCTTCTTTCACTTGCTTAGTGGATTTAAACTTAACAAACTCGGTGGTTAGAATGCTTGGTTCAGCTAGAATAAGTACAACATATATGTAATACACAGTTATATTTGTTTGTAAAATTACACTTACAATTTAACTTTGTAACTATTTGGTAAGAAGGTAGCACAATGGCATCATTGTGTAAAGTACCAGAGTCACTACTATACCAGCCCAAGTTTATATTTGAAAAACTAGCCAATTCTTTGGAACTGTTGCGTTGATGTTTTTTACGTCTAAAGAAACTGCGTCTTGTTGCACGTGGTGCATCACCTTCTAATTCCCCTCGACTACGTCTAATTAAAAGCTTTTCTTCAACTCTAAACATAATAAATTAAACTTAAGAGGATGTCAGCACAATATTTGTTTTCCCTCTCAGGCCTACGAGCAACATAGATAAAACACTTTCACCTAAAATCAGTTTTTTTATGAATTTTGAGTAATTCTAGAGAAAAATCAAACATTAAAAAAATTATAAAAGATCATATTTTTGGGGATATGATATATTGGTTTTATATTTTATTCTTATTTGACTCTCAAAATAAACAAAAAAAATTTGTACATTTAAATGATGTTTAAATTATTTTTAGACAATATTCAGACAAATCTATATGACATACATACTCACGAAAATAATATAATTATCGATTTTGTAGTGGGTGATTTAACTTTAAGATAATTTATAAACATAAGAAAATGATTCTGCGTAATACGTTTTATATATCATGAGCATGTGCCAGAAAAAGAAGACAAATAGTGCACTGACATCCTCTTAACAATATATCATTGTATTACAAAATGTTTTTATATTTAAATTTTAAATATAATTACTTGTATTTGCTAGGTATAATGCCAACTTGATTTTTATAACCATTGGGATCAACTAACCATGCTCGCCAATTGCCCGGAACACCATTATACATTGTGCTATCTACATACAGAACATCATCTTTGCGAAATTGTAGCTGAGAAGAATTACTACCAGCATCACTTAATTCAATTGTACGATCAAACAGTGCTCGTATAAAAAAGCTATCACCAGGTTTATCTTTTATTTCATTGTATTCTATTATAATAAACAAATGATCAAATACATATTATTTTCTTTTAGAAATATTTAATAATAATTTTAAAATAATGTTACTGCTTACTATCAATCAAATATTGTGCTAGAACTGTGACTTTTTCAGCTGGCTTGGCTAATTCATTAGCTGCTTCTTCAGCAGTTGCTTCTCTTAAATCTGTCCCATTATATTCAAGTATACGATCACCCGTTCTACATAAAAAAAAATGTTTGTAAATAAATTATAAATTTATATTTAAGAGGACGCTACACCCCCATGTGTTGTCTCCTTCTTATAAATGTACAACTTAGCAATAACTGTTTTGCGCGGGACAACTGTTCTCCCTCTCTATTTATTATAGAACTAGAAAAATTCCACAATTTATAGAAAAGAACTTTATCTGTGTCGTAGCTTTTTATTATTTAGATAACATAAATACAATTAAAGTTATCAGTTTTAGAACATTAGGTTTGTTTTGTTTTTTTCATTTAATTATTAAAACTTATTGGATAGTGCTACCAAAAAAATAAAAACGTTACCACACTGATAAAGTTCTTCTCTATAATTTGTGGAATTTTTCTAGTTCTACAATAAATAGAGAGGGAGAATAGTTTTCCCGCGCAAAACAGTTATTGCTAAGTTGTACATTTATAAGAAGGAGACAACACATGGGGGTGTAGCGTCCTCTTAAGATTAATTAAAATAGACAAATTTAAAGTAGCCGTACCGTAAACCTGCGTTATAAGCCAATGAATTTAAGTTAACACTATGTACAAATATTCCGACAGCATTTCCACCAACTAGACTTATTCCTAAGTTACTACTCTTTCTTGTCTCCATAATAAAATACCGTAGTTCATTTGCTCTTGAACTTCTAATATCTGTATTTCGATTACTCTTTTGAAGAGTTAATGTAGCTTTGTCATGAACTGCAACTGAAGCATCTGTAGATTTTCTATTAACAGTAGGTGAATTGCACAGTGTTAGAGTTTCTGAACAGCTGCTTTTCAAACTTTTGACGCCTTTTAGCTCTTGGTGTTCTAAAAACATAAATTTGTTAACATTTATTAATACAAAACTATCAATGGACTAACTAAGACATACTATATGGGCTGTATTGAACTAGCATGGTAATTGAGTCTCCACACTGCCGTAAAACATTTGCAGCTAACTGATATGTTGCACTTCTCATGTTTATTCCACAAACTTCTAATAGCTGATCTCCAACTTGAAGGCCTACTTTGGAAGCCATACTATGTTCAGTAACAGAAGATACAAAAACTCCACTACTGTCAACACAAGATATCGTAATTCCAAGAGGTTCGACTAATTTCTCTATACTAATCCGTCTCAACTGGCTATTTAATGAACCACTTCCAACACCTCTTAATGATAGTTTTTGGAAATATCTAAAATATTTATTTCATTAGTAATAACTAATTAGTATTAAGACTATTAATAATTTAGTTTTAATACTAACTTTGATGTCCAACCATATTCAGGTAAAGATTGTTGCTTATTGGCAGGCATAGGTATTTGTCCAGGATTAAGAATTTCAACTCTAAAAGTAGGTACTGGGCTACCTCTTATTTCACTACTTACAGATATATCAATGCTCCTAGTTGATATACCAATTGCACCACCACTACTTTTATTAGCCACACTCTGGTTGAAAGGTATTCTAAGAAAAATAAGTAATACATTGATTCATATTAATACTTTGACTTATACTTGTATGTAGGTCTTTGAAGTTTTAATGAGTGAAGTAGTGGACCAATATTTTACACTGTACCACTACTCTGCTCATAAAAACTTTAAATACTTATAACTAATTTACTATTTGTCCAAAATTCAATTTTTATACAGGTAGTAACAGGAAAACCTGAGAAAAAAAATGTTGATACTTAAATGTATGACAAAAATCGTGAAAATTGTATGGTTAATCAATAATTTAAGTAATATAATGATGTCGAGAGATTTCCAAAAATAAAATTTTTGAAAAAAGTTATTTCATTCTAAATTATTTTCCTTAAAAAAATATTAATATTTTAAAAAGTGCTAACCTAATCAGTATAGCTTGTAATATTTCAAAAGCTTTGTTACTTGGATTTAATATATTATTTTAATGTTTTTTATCTTATTAATTAATACAAATATCATAATACATGTGTTATCTACATCACACATTCAACATCAGCAGAACCAATTTTATGTTGATACCTTTAAAATTATAGTGAATTGATTGAATATTAAACTTGAACGTAAGAAGTACTAATAGAACATAATCTCAATTCAATTTAGCAGAACAAATTGTAAGTTCCTAGCTTTAATATAAATGTATAATACTGAATCAACCTAACAACACAAAATTAATTCTACTGAAGACAATTTTGGTATGTTGTACATTTGTGACATAAAAACAACACATGTGGGCATTATGTTTTCTTAGTACTTTCTTCAAAATAAAAATTTACACCTGAAAAAAAATACATACATACCTAAACCTAGGAGTTTCGACCTTTCTAGGAAATGTATCAACTTTATAACCTCGAGAAGATTCTGGCATATCTTCACCAAGATAGCCGATATTAGTCATTATGCGATGAGGTGATCTAGTTGTAGGTCTATTGTAGTGCACATCAGCCGATTTAGAGTGACTGTGATGAAACTATACAAGGATACATTATCTAGATTAATAATAAGTAAAATATGTATATAATATTTATTTCATATATATTTTAATTTACTTGAGAAACATGACTGTAAGGAGGTTCAAAACAACATAACATTGATTCACCGCTATGGGATGGAGATGGTTGGGAATATCTACTATATTGTGGAGTGAGAAAATGATGAGCGTTGGTTGATGTTGGTCTATACATATTATATGATGAAGGTCTTGCTGCAAAGCTATGCCCAACATTACTTTCAGTACAGCTATTCTTATATTTTTTCTTTTTAATATAACAGTCCATTACATCTTTATCAACTATACCAGATCTATTTAAATAAAATATGCAAATAGTTTCAAATATATTTTATTTTAATATATAGAATAAAATAAAATATTTACCTGACAGAGAGATCTATAGACGAAGTATCAGTTTTTGAATTACTTTGAGATGACCAAGACGGAGGATTATCTAAAAGTACGGACAATGGCAAACGGTCCTTATTTTTAAGAGGATGAAGTATTGTAACATTCCCATGTTCAATTACAGGGCTACTTCTAGTTTTTGGCCAAGTTCCACCAATCTTGTCTAATTCCTTAGATTTTCTATGTTGACTACAAAAAAAAAAAAAATCATTAAAGTTATGGTTAATAAATAATTATAAAATAAAGTTACATAACTATAAAAAAATAAGGTATAAAATAAATATGAAATGAACTAATTCACATCTACCTAAGAGTTTTGTATAATTAAGTAGTAATTATTGGTTTTAGCTTTATTGAAAACAATTAGTATAATATTTTAGTATTTATTTGAAGTATATACTATAATATGTGCCTATAATGGTATGTATATGTACCTACTGTACGTAGTATACTAGCCCAACGTTTGTTAGCATACTATTAAATTGGGGGACCTATCAAAAAACTAAAAAGACACAATGAACTAATGATAGCTTAAAGCTGAAAGTAATTTGCAGTTACTACTTGAATCTATAATGGAATAGGCAGTTATGTATTGTTTCATTAAATATTAAACTATAGAGTTAATGATACAAAAGGTTTCTTTTGAAATGTTATGAAAGCATAAGGGACAAAAACTAAAAAATTTGGAAAAATCTGTGCATAATAAGAAAAATTGATGATGAATAAATTATAGCAGTAGATATGTTAAGAATGAATAAACTATATTCATCCAAGAAAGGATAAATAATTACCTAGGATATTTAGAAGTAGTGAGGTGAGCAAGATGTGGTTTAAAAGCATCAATTACAGAATCTACTTCTGCTATAGCATCTTCTTGATCTCGTTCAGTAATAGAATTATTGACAGGTGAAGAATTTCTATGAGGTTTTTCTGGTACATCTAGCAACACTCTTCTTGATTGAACATATTGAGGTTTTTGATAAGATTCATGATACATTAAAGAACTAGATTTATTTGTTTGCGATGTACTATTAGTATATTTTTTATAAATATCACGATTTGGACCGGAACCACAATTTCCAGCGCAATATGTAGATTTCATAGTAGTAATAATTAATACATCACTAGGTTCATACAGTAATAACATAGCTTCTCTTGAATGTTTTATATTATCAACTGTTGTGTTGTTAATCTAAAAAAAAACAGAAATAAGAATATCCTGACAAATTATTTATTTTAATTTAAACATTTACTTACACTTAATACTCTATCACCAACATCTAAATTTCCATCTTTAGCAGCCAGAGATCCAGGTGTTATTTTATTAATGTAAACACCAGTTTCCAATGAGATTCCATGATCATAATTATTTACTTCAAATCGAGTTGTGAAATAACTTCTAAATGGAAAAGCAGGCTTTCTTCGTTTTACAACCAAAACAGCACTGCTTAATGATCTCATAGTCTCCAAAACTAATTCCTTACTAATTGATGTACAATCAAGGCTATTCACTCTTAATAAGCAATCATTAACTCTAGAAGAAAAAATATACATAGATAATTATATAATCAAATAGTATAAAAATAATTAAATATTTTCAGTTGTCATTTATATTTATTAAATAATTAAATATAACTCTTCAAAGGAAGTCATTATACTATTTTATTGATCTTTCAAACCCACACAAAACATAGCAAATTCACATTCATCAGAACTAATCTTGTGTTGTAACTTGTTAACTATACTATAACAAAGTATTATTATAATATTAATGTGAATTGACCTATAATAAGAACATCATCTGTGGTTTTAAAGTGAGCTACAAACATTTTAAATAGTTAAGATACCCTGGATAATACTCTTATATTTAATTATTATCATCTGTCAATTTACTCCAATATCAAAACTAAAAATACAAAATTGGTTTTGCTGAATTTAAATTTACTATGTTGCACATAGATCAATGACAGAAAACAAACAGTACCCTAACATCCTTTTAAATAATGAGTGATTTGTTAGGAGCCCTAGCTAATTATGTAATAATGTAGTATATAGTAATGTAATGCAATGTAATGTAATGTAATATAGTATAAATATTTTAATCATGTGTAATAACCTATTGCCCAGTGAAGACGGTAATGTACTGACACAACCTTTTTAGTCTATATAGATTATACAAAGAGCCTGGATCCTCGCTAGACAAGCAGTAATGATCATCAATTAGGCAGAACATCATAAGAATATCATTTGTAAATTTTCCGAAATCTTTCTTAAATAATAACATCTATTTCCATAAATAATGTAATTCTTTCACATAAAAGTACCGTCCTAAAATGTTATCAACATTTGAGGGCTAAAAATAAGTAAGCGCTCAACAGTATATTTGTTTAAGTTTTAATTATAAAAAAATTATAGATTAGATATTGTATTGTAGAGATAAATATGCATTTAAAGAATTGAATTGAATATTTGACTCTTATATATTATTTATAATGTATATACTATATTTTTATAGAAAAAATATAAACATATTTTAAAATATAGTATGCTCAACCTCAATTTCCTTGCTGCAACACTTCCTTTATTGACAGCTGATATATATATTGCATTATCGTTGGGATATAAAGGAGTATCTCTTCCACCAACTAAATCAATCCCTAAATCTTCATTTGTCCCTAAAACACCCTGAAAATATACAGTTACATTAAATCATACATAAACTGGTAATATTTTAAATAATACTTACTATATCAATATTTAATATTTCTGTATCCCACTCTTGAAGGCCGGTATCTATTGCAGAGTCTTGACTATAGCGACCAGTAGCCTGTAATTGTAGTAAACGAACTTCTTTTTCTAATTGAGCTTCCATTTTTTCCCTACAAAGTAAGAAAACATATAATTTGCATAAGAAAAAAATTACATTTTTAACTATTATTATCATACTTAAAATAGTTGAGTTCATTAGCAGTATAATTTTTTTGTTTCATTATGTCATCACAGTCTTTCATAGCATCCGCCAACTTGCTCACAGCATCATCACGCTGTTTTCTTAAACTGTCACAGAGGGTTCTTATACTTTCACGCTCTAACACAATTTTATCACGTTCACTAAAAGCCCAATCACGGCGTCTTTTAGATACTTCTGCTTCATCTAGAGACTCTTCTAATTCATTACGATATTTATCTGCTAACTTTCTTAAACGTTCAATCTCCTGATTAGCTTGTTCTAGATTATCCATACGTTCTTTTTGACAAGAGTTAAAGAAATTTAAAGAAGCTACTTGTTCTCGTGAATCATTTCTATTTTCTCTTTCTCTACTGAAGTCATAAACTAAATGACTCTTAAATTCTTTTTGAGATTCATTTTTAGCTGTTATCTCTCCAAATCTTTCCTGATAATCATTACATTTTTTAAGTGCTTTATCACGATCATGTAATGCTGATGATATTTCTCGTTTTAATGATTCAACATGCAATTGTAAATTTTTTTTTTCGTCTTTACAAAATTTTATTTCTCTTTCCAATGATATATTTTTGTTGCAAGCTTGAGATAAGTCTTTAGAGAGCTTTTCGAGTTCATTATGAACACTATTGCGCTCACTCATAATGAGTCTATATTCTTTAACAGCATCATCATGAGCTATATTCAATTCTTTAAGTTCCATATTACTTTTTACACTATAAGCAACAGCAGCTTTCATTTCTTCAACTGCTTCTTCGTGTTGTTGTTGAACTTTTTGTATAGCTTCTTGAAGATCATTACGTTCTCGAAGTACTAAATTCCATCGGCGTATAGCAGCCGTACACTTTTGTTTTAAACCATCTCTTTCTTGAAAAGCTATATCCCGATCTTTAAATAATTCATTACATTGTTTTTTTAATTCATAAATTTCATCTCTCATCATGTCCATTTTATTATTAGCTGCTGAATGTGTAGTATGCAAGTCTTCATATCCCTTTCTCAACACTTCATAATCTTCTAGTCTTGAATCATATGACATGAAATGATCATTAAGTGAATTGCCACTTGTTGTATCATCTTCAGGAATATCCTGGAAAAATATTTTATTAATGTCAAAATACAATTTTAAAATATTTAATGTTATAATATATTACTCAATCTATGCTTAAATACATTTTATTAGGGTATAGTAATTGTAAGGTAAAAATAGACCAAAGGGTTAATAACATTATACTTTTATTTAAGAGTAAGCGGCAATATTAAACTTAAAAAATATTAGGTTATGCAAGTAAATCTTAAAAAATAAGTATAAAGTATGATTGTTCCATCATTTAAGCATAAAAAAACTATTAAAAAAGTTTTTAAAATATTTAATTTGGCTACCGCAATTTTAGAAAAAAGAGCATGACAATTAAACTGCATATAGGCCGTTTTACTTTATTCAACATTTATTTCAAACATTTTCTCCTTCAAAATCCATACTATCAAGACATAATAAGATAAATAATTTCACCTATTTGATAAAATGATATAATTCAAGTCAACAAATGCTTAAAAATAAATATATATTTATTATTTAGCATAAGGATATTACATTTATATAGTACATATGATAAAAATAAGAGTATAGTATTACACAAGATCAAAAATACTGAGCTTAAATGCATAAAAATATGCTGAATGAACACTTTTTACTGTAGGCAGTAATATACTAAAATGTTATTAATGCCATTATAGGACTACTATTATTTAATTTCTTTATTAATACCAAAACAAATTACAAAGAAAATTTGAAAGAGGATAAAATATTAATCCTCTGTAATATCAATTTCGTTGGTTCTTCTAATGTTTAAAAAGGAAAAAGAAATAAGTACCTGTTTGGATTTATTCGTAATTTGTTTTTCGGCAGCTAGTTTAGCACGTAATGAAGATGATTCTTGAGCAGCTTGTTCAATTTGATTAATCATAACTTGATTTTGACCACGATAATATTCTAATTCTTTTCTTGTCTGATCGTACCTTCGAAATGTTTCTGCATGTTGTCTGTATAAACAAAACAAAATGTGTGATACTTAAATCATTTTCAGATATTACATAAAAATAATTATATACTTTTTTAACATCATCAACTCATGCATTGCTTTATCACATTGTTGCTTTAATACATCATAATCACGTTCACAGTTACGATTTGCATCTCGTTTCCGATCATTACTTCTATCTGAATAACTTCGAGTAAGCATATCTATCATAGAACAAAAAATTAAATTAAAATAGGTATAGTCACATGCCTGTAAACAAATTTTACAAACCAATATTTTTAGAATTTTCAATAGTACTGTTTGACGACATTTTAGTATATTTATTCCAAAGCACAGAATTTTCAGAATCGTTTTTATGTTTTTAGCTATGACAATTTTATGTCAATTGTGTTATGATGAGTTAATAACATTTATACCGAGATGTGCTGAATTTATCCATGGCTAATAGTTCATAAACAAAATAAATAACACAGTCAATTAATGTAAGAAAATATCCAAAGATTTAAGCAAATATTAAATATATCTAAAATGGAAAATAAATTTAAATGTGGAGAATCAATAAAACGAGCTGTAATATACTATTATGTAGGAAACTAACAAAAAATAAATGATTGCAAACTGTATAAGTAAATGAGAAGTAAATACTAATGAATATTCGTCGGCCTAAATCGCCAAGTCGCAAACTCCATAATACTGGATTTTTTGATTATATTTTGTGATTAAAATTAAGAAAAAAAACCGTCTCGTACGATTAAGTCGTAACTGAAATTGTATAATTTTATACACCATGAAATTAATTATAAGAGATCGTCGAATATCCGATACACGATCATAAAGATCTTTATAAAATTCTTTACAATCGTGCTCCAATGTTATGATTTTAAGACCTAGAAAAAGTCGTATACCCGTATTGTCAGTGTAATAAACCATGGAGACACTACATTTGCGAATTAGGGAATTATGCCGACTAAATGTTTGTAACGACGTTATTCTTCTGTCCCGCAAAATGTATCAGATTTGAATTTACAACCTTTATGATCTAAGCAAAATATAGGTATATTATATAAAAGTAATTTTGCTGTTTGGCCGTACTTTTTGAAATGAAATATCGAGACGGCCAATGAAAACACACATCAATAACGAAAATGCGATCAATACCACCTTAAACATTTAAACCATCGACATACAGACTTTCGGTAACTTTCTTTTTAAACGAAGTACAAACATTAAACGGATAAAATTATAACGAAATTAAAAAAAAAAATAGATTGCTCGTGGACTTCGCATACTATCACGGCGATAACAAGATACCACTATCACACAGCAACAACGCCGCCCACAATCATAATCACAGACTATACGGACGTTTTTTTGGAACAAATATTCATTGGAGCAAATGTAATTTGAACAAGAGAACATTGGAATCATTTGTTTTTGTAATAATTAATATCCTTAGGAACAATTAATATCATTAGAACATATTATTATATTCATTGAGTTTTAAAAAAATATAACGGAACCACAGATATAATATATAAACGTATTTATATATCTGTGATCGAAACAGACATGGTTTGGCAAAAATGTTCATTGGAACAAATGTACACGTAACAATTTAATAACAGACCATATTATTTTGTTCCAGTAAATATTTTTTCCCTACTTTGTTCTCATTGCCAGAGCAACGGCGTTCCGTTTGATTCGGGTCCGCAGAGTTTGCGTTTGCTTCCTGGTCCGATTTAATATGTAACGGCCGACCAGAACAGACTTAAGTCTAGCATTTTGGTCTCTTACCCTGTAGGTTGATAACTAACTTTGAATTTACCTATTATTATAGCACAGAATAGATACAATATAGTATAAATACATTATAGTACGAATGCGATTAAACATTGATAGTATATACAAATTATGATAAATATTAACCTTATGCTTTGGACATTGGTCAGTCGAATGGTTAAGAAGCTTACCTGCCAGCATTAGGCAACTCAAATGTAGAAAAACCACAGAACTCACTTATCCTTTATAGTAGGTTAAAATGTATCTCATGAAATAGCGTTTGAGGTTCTTTTGTGTTGGGAGTGGGGATAAATCCCTACTTTTATAATATTTAAGAAACTTAAAATACCATTTAGGACATTTTTTTTTTGTTTTTTGTTTTTTTTTGGGGGGGGCTATTAATATTTTTGTGTGCCTTAGTTCTTAACCCCCCCCCCCCTATTTGTGCCTATGTTGGTATGTGTAAGGTTTAACCACAAATTAAGTAAATAGATATCTTTTAGTTAGGTTGGGTTATACTGTAATGTATAGCTTGCGCCAAGACTTCAAAAAGCCTTTAATCATACATTCATTTTTTATAAAAACTTAATAGTGATATAACCACTAAGTACTTACATTTTCAGTAGTGTAAATTGATTTAGAACTTTAGAAGTTTAGAAATGAAGGTAAATGCCATAAAGTAAAAGAAATTACTTAAAATACTTTTTTAAGTTAGTTTTAATTCATATTAACTCTGTAACTTAACTAATTGAATTCAATGTCTAAAATAATATAGTCCAACTCATTCGAAATAGTAAGTAACTAGTTATTTTTTCATTTATTAAATTTTTCAATTTCTTATTTTGTTAAACTTTCTATATTCTAATGACTGATATTCTAATAAATTAAGGTTATTGACCTACATATTTGAAACATTTGATAAAATTATCAGTTGACAGTTTTTCAATTTAATTTTTAATTCATCACCAATAATTCAAGTTAGTTACCTACCTACCTACCTACCTACTTAATCATCAAATTATGTAATACAGGTACATTATACTTTCAAAAAATGGTTTTGTATTTTTATATTTTAGACTAAAAAAACTAACTTCCAACTTCCACACTTCTACTCTAACTTAAATTACTATTTTCACCAAACTAACTTCAAATAACCTAAGTTAGAAAATTGGTAAATTTCAGAATCAAACTTATTTTCTAACCTAATTACTTTTATATTAAAGTAACTTAACTTTAACTAGTTGAAAAAAGTTACTACTTTGCTCAGCTTTGATCTTAAGTAACAATTGTAACTTAATATTATATATTAGATTAATCAACTATTTGTGATTAAAAATGCCATAGAACTTATCACTTCAGTATTTAGAGGTCTTTATATATACAGTGGAAATCACTATGGCGAGCATCGCTTAGAACGAGATACTGTTTACAACAAGCAAAACGTTATGTATTTTAACAACATAGGTATTGGCAAAATGTCAGATGAGCCATCAACAGTTAATACTGAATGGTTCACTAATATGTTTGGCCATCCCTTCGAGCCCGTTACTGTGATGATTGATCAGTTACAACAGGCGCTTGTTATAATGTATACAACGAGCTACCGGTAACAACGACAAAAACTAGCTGGCCTTTGAAAGTCGTTATAACCGATTTCTACTGTATATCAAATTGCAAAATAGGATTTTACTCACTAGCATGAAAGTATAGTGAGTACAAATATCCCATATTATATATTATTATAGTTATAGTCATAGGCGTAGTTAGGGGGCTTGGGGGCTAAGCCCCAGTCAGAATAATAGCCCCCCCCAAAAACTTAAGACCACCTATATTTAAAAAATATTCAAATAAATAATTTTTTTGATATTTAAATATCGATAAAAATAATTCTTTATTTTTTTATGCCACTTTATCCATTACATTTCTTATAAGTTATAATATAGTTATAATATTATACAATAATGTGTTGTTTTTGTCGGTCGATATTATGTCGTTAAGGTTAAATTGTGCTTATTTTATTGAAATACGTCCATACGTCATCTATTCATTATGTTATTGTGTTATTATTATTATTTACTAAAGTCACAGAGCAATAAAATGCAATAGCGATAACTGATAAGAATTAAGATGATAATAATATAAGATAAGCGCTACAAGCACGTGATGGAAACGAAATGTACCGAATACCTCTCACTAATTTTATTGTTCTATGCTAATTGCTAATGCTATATTGCTATTACGATTTACGAACCTTTGAATAATACAGTTATTGTAATTCAATTAGTTTAGTGTTTTTACCAACATGGTAAAAAATAAATTATACAGTATTTTCTGTAAACCTAAACAGTCTGTAGACATTTCAGTGGCATCAATAAATACTACAAACAGTACAAACATAATTGTTGACGTTGAAGATGATGCATCTGTAGATGATGCTATGCCTGTGAAGGCTGTACATGAATCCACACAAAATGTTCAATGTGATATTAATGTCGTTTTAGATTTAGGCGATATTGACTCGGGCCCAGCAACACCTATATTAGACGTAAGTTTTATAATATATACAATTTATATAATATTATATATAGCTTGTCTAAAACCTCGCCTAAAACTGATTGGCTTTTGCTGTTTGCTTATTCCAATATCTATTATTTAGGCGTATCCTAAAACTTGTTTTGGATCCCAAAATCGCGCTTTCACTTCAGCATTATTTAAACAATTCGATTGGCTTGAGTATAGCATTACAAAAGATTCTATATTTTGCTATGCATGCCGTATATTTGGTACAAACAAATGTAAATCTGAAGAAACATTTATAACTAAAGGTTTTAACAACTGGAAAAAAGTAAGTGTTTATATTTTTAAAGTATCTGCATACTTTATTCATCTATCCTACTGGGTGCTGAAATTATGTAATGCTCACAAACGCCAAATACAATTTATTTAATATTACCTACAATAACCACTGTTAAATCTTTAATGTATTACTATAGATAAGTGGTTCAAAAGGTAAAGGAAAGAACTCTAAATCAAAATTAGAAATTCATTCTAGTACTCCGAATCACTTAACTTGTATGGCTAAATGGTCAGCTCATACAAAATCAAAATCAACAGGATCTGTTTACACTTTGTTATCAAATGCTAAGCACGAAGAAGTAATTAAGAACCGAAACTATATAAAATGTATAATAGATATTATTTTGTATCTCAGTCGGCAAGGCATAGCATTTAGAGGTCATCAAGAAGACAGTAATTCTTTAAATCAAGGTATAATAATGTAATTAGTAAAAACCTACCTATAAAGTCAACTAATTTATATTTTTTCTAATAGGCAATTTCAAGGAAGCTTGTAAACTATTTTTCAAGAATAATCCAGATTTTCAAATTAATTATGAGAAATATGTAAATTATACAAGTCCTACCACACAAAATATTATCATTGACATTTGTTCAAATCACGTTCGGGACTATATCATTAATGAAGTTAAAAAAGCTCAATTTTACTCTATTATGTGTGATGAAGCAAGGTAATAGCTCCTGATGACTTGATATTTAATTTTTTTTTAATTAATTTTATTACTACTTTATATATTTTAGATGCCACAAAGAAGAACAGATGTCGGTTTGTGTTAGGTACACCAAAAATTTTGAAGTTTTTGAAAGGTTTATTGGCTTTCTTAATGTGTCCGAAAAACAAGACGCTGAGTCACTAAGTTATGCAATTCTTAACTTTTTAAAATTCTGTAAGTTTGACCACATCCCCATTATTGGACAGTCATACGATGGAGCCAATGTAATGTCTGGCAGAAAAGGTGGTGTACAAGCCAAAATGATAAAACACTATCCGTATGCAACATACATTCATTGTATGGCTCATAAGTTAAACTTGATTGTTGTTGATATGTGTAAAAATGTAAATGTAAGTACAAATTTATTTAATTTTAAGTGAATTACTTATTTATTTTTATTTTTAATTATTTAGTTTATAAAGAAAGTTTTTAATATCTTGGAATCAATATATGTCCATTTTTCTTCGCCTTCCAATAACAAAAAGTTACAAGAAATGCAAAATCATTTAAATATTAAGCCATGCACTCTTTCACAAATAAGTGACACGAGATGGGTTTGTCGCTACAAAAACTGCAAAGCAGTGATAGACAACTACAAATCAATTGTTAAGATTTTAAAACAAGAGGTCAAAGATAACAATGACAGGGATATTTCAAGAGCAATTGGTTTGTGAACAATCATTTTGTATACATATCAATGTAGTATGGTATATTTGGTATATGAGAACAAAATAATTTTTTTTTTTAGGCATTCTTTCATGTGTTCAAAAATCCTCATTTATTATACATATACATTACATAGAATATGTTTTAAATATAATTAGTATTCTAAGTAGCCGGTTACAAAGTAAAGGAGAGACACTTGGTAAATCAGCTGTTTTAATAAAATCTGTGATAAAAACTCTTGAAGACAGTAGAAGCTCTGAAATATACACTAACATTTGGGAAAATATAGTTAAATTTTGCGAAGAACATAACATAGAGTTGAAAGTTCCTATTGAGAGTAATACACACTTTTATTTTAAATGATTTTAATTTGATTGATTAATTTGATTATGTTTTCATTGTTAGCGTCTAATAAACGGAAAAGATTTGAGCCTGCGTCTCTAAGAAATTTTGTTTTAACAACGACAACTGGTGCTGAAAATGATGATTCTCAAAGTGAAACTAATATTAAGGATTATTGGAAAACTCACGCTTATTATATAATAATAGATGATGTTGTGAATAATATGAAAACCAGATTTTCATCAGAAAGTTTGCAGTTGGCAGTAGCTATTGATTACTTTTTTGATCTTGACTATGAAAAGAGCTTATTTTTTATTCAACAATATAAAGTGAGTAAAAAATTAAATTTACATTAGCTATTTTTTATTTTAATTGCTTTAAATTTGACGATTTAAATTACTTATAACTTAATAAAAATATTAATTGTTTATAATTTTTAAGAATAATGTGTCATAATAATGATTTTAGGATTTACTGAAGGTTGATTTAGCTTCGCTTAAAGCGGAAATGATGGTAGCTAAAAACTGCCTGGAAAAATATGAAGGTTCAGAAACTAGAAACCAAATAAGTTCATTTCAAAAATGCATTACAGCTGAAACATTTCCAAATCTATATAAGCTTCTGAACTTGGCTTTAAGTATACCAATTTCTTCAGCATCTTGTGAACGATCTTTTTCGACAATGAGAAGAATCAGTACTTATATACGCTCCACCATGAATCAAGATCGTTTTTCCTCTTTAGCTATTATTAATATTGAAAGAGATGTATCGAATAATATAAATGCTGAAGATATTTTAGAGATATATTGTAAAGAAAACAGACGTTTAATGTTATAACAGTAAAAAAAAAAAAAAAATAGAATATTTTAATAAAACCTTAGATTGTCACACGTTATTTGTATTTTTTATGTAAATTTTCAGATGTACACCGGTTGGGGGGTGTGGGGGGCAGAGCCCCCCACGAATCGTTACATCCTTCCCCTGGAAGGGCTAAAGCCCCCCCCAAAAAAATTGACCACCCTACGCCTATGTCAATAACCTTATTTTGTCTAAAAATATTATTTGAAAATAATTTTTTTAATAAATAAAATATATAAATATAAAAATATTTTATTTCATATCTTAATATTGGTAAAATAAAATGAAAAACAGGTAAGTGGATGTCGCTCTGCTCTACAGTAGTTAGTAGGTTACAAGTTGGTCACTGTATAATGGATGGTATTAAATTTTAATTAAATTATAATATAATATAATATCATATGTATATTTTTATTACTTATTAATTATATGGTAGCCGGTAATTTGAAATAATTTTATAAAATTACAACAAAATAACTAAAATCTTAGTTGTGTATAATTTCGTCCACATTTGAACATAAAATAACAATAGACAAAAAAGGGGGTCAAGTGGATGTCGCTCCGCTGTACAGTAGGCTACAAGTAGATCACTGTACTATAATGGATGGTATTAAATTTGAATTCAATGATATAATATCATTGTATAAGAAAAACGATTCTGAGCGGAGACGGTATGTCAGTCTAGATATTTTAAATTATATTGATATTGTTATTATACGGTAGCTGCTAAGTTGAATTAATATTATTCATATTATTTAATTATTAACCTAAAATTATCAGTGATGCTATAAAAATATTATAATATATACTTTTACTCGTTAAAATTAATTTTAATATGTAATTCCGTCCAAATTTGAACTTAAAATGTCTATAAAAAATAACTGTGTTTAAATATTTTTTAGATTTTTTAAATACAGTATGTACTATTTATTAGAATCTTTATTTTAAATTTTCAATCCTTAGTTAAGAAAACTGAACATTTTATAATTGTTTAATTACAATGATTGATAATTTTCGAGATTTTGATGAATTTTGTCAAAATTTCGAACTTTAAATGATTATAAAAAAAAAATGTGTGCCTATGTATTTTTAATATTTTTTCAATTGCTATTGTAATAATATATCAGGAGCCTTGTATTAAATTTTCATTATTTTTGGCCCAACAAATAAAATTTTATTGATATTAATAGAAAAAAAAACTTAGAAAAAATTTGAAAACTGAAATCGTCCGTAAAAAGCTGAAAAACAGTCAAAATATTTTCAAAATTGAATGGTGTATAGAAATAGCTTATATAAACATTCAGTGAAATTTTCATGCATCTACAGTTATTTGTTTTTGAATTGCAACAAAATAAGAAAATCGCTACGTGAGAAATCGAGTGAATATCGAATCTTGTACAAATTTGAACTTAAAATGCTCATAAAAATTTATTATGACTTGCTTATAAACTTTTTTTTATTGATAAAATTAGGCAAACTTATGAGGAATCTTGTATTACATTTTTCAAATCTTAGATTTAAAAAGAAAAATTTTTATGAATTTCTAACTCAAAATAAATTGCACATTTTCGTCATTTTTACGTATTTTGTCAAAATTTGAACTTTGATTACCTATAAATAAAAATTGTGACTACGGATTTTTAATATTTTTCATCTGCCTTTGAAACTATATATTAGAAGCCTACTATTAAATTTTCAAGATTTTTTACCCAACAAATAAAATTTTATTGACATTTATAGAAAAAAAAACTAAAAAAATTGGAAACTGAAAATGTCCGTTAACAGCTCAAAATAAGTCAGAATATTTTGAAAATGCTATGGTGTGTAGAAAATGCATATATAAACATTCGGTCAAAATTTCATGTCTCTACGGTCATTTCTTTTAGAGTTATACCAAAAACCAAAATCGATTTTGTCGAAAATTGGTTTTCCGTAAAAATTCCCGTTTTTCCCTATAATTTTTCATTTGTTTTTCCAGGCGCTCATGAAAACTACTGGGAAATTTTGACTTTTGACCCCCCAAAGTACCAACCAGATTCACTTTCCTATCAGAAAAGGTACTATTGAAGAAAATCGAAGCATTTTTTCTGTCGTAAAACGTGATGACAGACACAAAAAAAAAAAAAAAAATAAAAAAAAAAACACACATCATTGTAAAACCAATACATTCATCGCTCCGCTCAGAATCTAAAATTGTTTAGATTTTTTAGATTTTTTGGTTATAGAACCTACTCACGTGGAAACGTGGAACCTTGTTTTAAGTTTTGTTAATACTTACCTAGCTATAATAGTTGAATATTGTAAAAATTATTAACTACAAATTCATTTTTAAAATTGATATTTAGACAATAATAAAATATAAGCTACATTTATATTAGGTTTTCATGGTAATTGGTAGCTATATAGTACGTGTACACTGCAGAGTTTGCTCTTTTTTAGTATCTTTATTAAAATATAATTAATAATATATTTGACTTACTTTAATAAATTCTTTCAGTACATCAATGATAGCAGTACAAACTTCGGGAACAATGTCTGAAATTGACTGTTTAGATATTTTAAATAAATATGATAAGCTCATATATGAGTCACCGGTAGCTAAAAATCTTAGCGTAACTGCGAGCCTTTCTTGCACTGGTATAGCTTGCCTCATAAAAGTGTCAGATTTTTTTATTATTGGCTCTATTTTGCACAATATGTATTCAAAATCTGAACTTGACATTCTTAAAAAATTATCAAATACACTTCGTAATTCAAAATTTAATTCATCATCTTCTCTTAATTCATTTAATAATCTTGATCCGTTTGCAACTTTTCTGCTCTGCAAACTTGGGCGAACCCACCATTTTTTTTTCCGTGCTTTTGTATGATTTTTGTACGCATACAACAACGCAAGCGCACAAACGACATCCTCCTCCGATGACATTTTGGCGTTAACTGATTTAATCCAAATTGGGAAATAAATGCCGCACCGTGTGGACGCGCCTTAATACGACTGTCTTAGTAATTCCACTTGTTTACATTCTCATCCTCATTTATTTTGATATCTTATATACATGATAATTTTTTTTTTAAATAATTTTTTTAACTGGTACATGGCTACCGGTGAGTCATTTCGCTCGTTATCGTTTAGTTTTCGAATATGTCATACATATATCAGCAGAATTGTGAAGGAAACGTTATTGATTTTGAAAAAAAATTTAAGACCAATATTTTTACCAGATCCAAGTGAAGTTGACTTCAAAAATAAAGCAAATGAATTTTGTTACAAGTGGAACTTTCCCAATTGCATTTTGGCCATTGATGGCAAGCATATTAGAATTCGGAGTCCGGATAATTCAGGGTCGTTGTTTTACAATTATAAAGATTTTTTTTCTGTCGTTTTATTGGCAATGGTCGATGCTAACTGTAAATTTGTGGTGGTGGATATAGGCTCGTATGGGAAAGAAGGAGACAGTGGAATTTTTCTCAAATCCATTATGGGACAGCAGATTTTAAATGGTTCATTCAATTTTCCAGAGGATTGTTCTCTTCCTGGTTCTGATATAATTGTCCCACATGTAATCGTTGGGGATGAAGCTTTTCGTCTACACACACATATAATGAAACCTTACTCCAGAAAATCAAGCAGAGACGATTCTACAAAAACTATATTCAATTATAGACTTAGTCGAGCTCGACGTGTGACCGAAAACGCGTTTGGTTTGCGTGTTTCAAGTTTTTCGTGTTTTTTATCAACCCATTAACCTCGAAACCTCGACTTGTGACGACTTGATATGGGTAGCTTGTATTTTACATAACATGTTAAGGGATGGTTATTTGGAAAATAACAAACGCCCATACTATGAATATGACCATGATCAAGACTTACCTTCCAACAGCATGTTACCCATACGTAGAGGATGTGGATTTTTACATGCAAACGGATTCGAGGTGAGAGAACGATTTAAAACATTTTTTAATAATGAAGGATCAGTATCTTGACAGATGTAGTTTATTTACATGTTATATTTACTTATAATTTTTCTTAATACACTAAACTAATATTTGTAATTAGGAAGTTATAATAAAATAATGTAGTAAACTGTTGTCATATTATGTTCATTTAATACTGTAAGCAAAACAAAACAGTTAGTTTTTTTCTTAATAATTTTATTTTATGATTATATGTAACACTATACTAATATAAATAACTAATAAGTAGACTAATTTGTACAATATTATTTATTTTATTATTATTTTTTTTTTATTATGAATTAATATGATGTAAAAAAAATGAAAGGAATATAAATTATTAAGTAACAACGAAACAATATTTTCATTAAAATATAATAAGTAGGTACCTGTTATAAAGATAGATTTAAATTTTATAAATTTAACCTGCATCCTGCAATCTATCCAGAATTTAATTAGAATTATTGTTGTAGTATGTCGGTGAAGATGTACTTTCGAAGTCGTTTGTAGGCCAGAATGTCATGTGCGGTGGTGCGATGGTTTGTGGGTTGATCGATGTAGGATATGAAATGGCAGATGACGAAGTCTGTGAACGGTCAGAGTCAGAGTAAGAAATTGGCGATAAACAGTTTTGCGGGTTAGAAATTCCGTAGTAATGTTGTTGGTGGTTTTGTTGAAAGTTTTGAACAGGAAAAAAGCCAGGCGTGTTAATTTGAGGAGGAAAAGCAAATTTTTCTTGAAGTTCATTTACTAACATTAGTGTTTTAATTTTAGCTTCATTAATGCCTTTTGTTGGCAATTTTTTTACACTAAGCGCTATGCTTTTAAAAAATAAATCGGTCTCATCTTCATTTTTGTTTGCGTTTATAAGTTGTTCGTTCTGTTGTTGAATACTTTGTATAATCATGTTTCGATCTTCAGTTTTTTTTGCCAATATTGCGGCCAGCTTATCGGTTTTTGATCTCGCACGATTACCCGCAAATGAGCACCCAGGTAAGTTAACATTGTCACCATCTTTATTTGAATCGTCCACATCAATATCATCATCAGTATCAACACTTCCATCTTCATTCATCGGCATATCAATGTTAGATGTAGAACTAAAAATATTAATGAAACTATTACTGTTGCATATTTAAGTAAAACATATTTTTAAAAACAACTATTTACTTCCGCTCATTATCCACGGAGTTTAAAAATGATACGCGATCGGCCAAAATCCATTTTTTTTTGGATGATGAAGCAGATCCTGTTCCTAACTTTTTTTTATTTCTGTTAAAAGTGTCTTTTATGTTTTTCCATCGCCTCTTACAATCGTCGACTGAAATAAATAATTTTACAATTGTATTGTAATTATATGCTCACATATCATGATTGTAATAACGCAAAAATAAAAAATCTGCATAAATCAAATACAGCTGCGAATAAGATAAGGTGCATGAGCATCATATTATCTATATTAATTTTTACAATTTATTTATAATTATTTTATATTTGTACTGCGGTGTATTTGATCATATTCTAGAATCACGACCTCGATACTCGAGAGCCCTCTGACGATTAGGAGGAAGGTAATAGTTCAATTTTATTATTTATATCCGGTATCTTATTTTCCAGCTCTTACGACACAGATCCATTAACAATAGTTCTTAATAATAATAATTTTAATATAACTATTGGCAGGAGCCTTAGTTGTATTTATATTTATAATTTTATACTTATAGTTGTATTTTATTTATATTTATACGTATTTTATTTATATTTCTTTTGGCAATATTATTTATAAGTATTTCTGAAAATATCTCAATATGCTTGTACACAGAAATAGAAATTTTGTAATGTTCATGGTTTATTCATATTTTACAGTGTATTTTCCCACTATTCAGATTTCATAAATAATTGTTTTATTTGACATAGGTATCAGATATGTATTAGTAACAAGAATTTATGACAAAATATGTAAAATCAAATTCAAATATTGTGAATTTTATTGAAAATCATTTTACAAATATTTATCACTATAGCCAAATATAATTTATCAAGTCACAGCAACAATATGAACTTACTTATATATAAATATATACAAGTCCAAGTAATTACGCATAATTAATCAAGTATAAATTTATGTGAACTGTTTTATATTATAACTAACTATAGTACCTATGTATATTTTAATATACTGGAATATTTGAATTATACAAAAATACTTACCAGATCTTCCAACTTTTATAGAAATATTTTTCCAGATTTCATCTTTCAAAATGATGTCCTTGTGGCTTGTTTTTGATAAGTCATAAAGTGCAGGATTATTACGAACTTCTTCGATTAATATCTCTTCTTGATCAGGCAAAAATACAACTTTGGTGAAGTTTTGCGATTCGGCCACGGTATTTAAAATATTATTAGCATACAAATATACGATAGAAATAGCAAAAGCCGCTGGCGACCAAATTATGATCACATATTATCTTTGTAATAAATAAAAATGAACACAATAAGAATATTAATTAATAATTAATAACAATGAAAGCTCGGGTCAACCTAGCCTACTGGCAATAAAGTTCTCAACTTTCTTTTTCAGGGGTTTCAAATAGGCAATTTACAATACTTGCCGTAAATATACGGTCCGGATAAATACGTTCCGGGCAAATACGGTTTATTAGTTTTTTTAATTCCGGAGGTATACGTTCCGGTCAAATACGGTTTTTAACTTTTGGATTCCGGCAATATACGGTCCGGAATTTATACGTTCCGCCCATTTATTTTCCGGATTAATACGGCCTCCCCACCAGTCCATAGGAATCGCGTAAAAACAGTGTAGTCGCGACAGTCGCGGCGGCTGGCCGCTGCGGCTAGCCACGCCTTGGACACCGTACCTTTAGCACATAGATAATATATAGAGGATAGGCCATCCAACAAATATTCGCGTGTCCAGAGAGCACCCAAGAAACCAGAGTGGTAGTATGATGGTCCAATGTGGTTCAACGGTTATCACTTATCACTTTTTGTTTATCAATTATTCAAATTTCGTGCCTTTTTAAATTGTCATTTTGAATATTCAAATTTCTTGCCTTTTTTAATTGTCAATTTTTTGAATATTCAAATTATTTAACTTTTGTCACGTACCTCCATAATATTTTTCATATTATTCTATTTGACATTTTATTTAACATAATATAAGTTCAATTTATTATAATGGTGCACATATGCGTGGTGTGCTAATCAAAATCCAATACAAATGAAGAATTATCTTTCCATTTGTAAGTATTAGAATAATATATAAAATATTATTTGTCATAATTTGTTTTTCTCTGATCAATTTAATTATTATAATATAAAAGATTTCCTAAAGATGATAGGCGAGGTGCCTGGATGCAGGCTTTTGGGCTTACTGAGGTCAGTAATTGGCATCGTGTATGTTCGTTATGAAGGATCTTTCAAGTTTTCATTTGAAGAATGGTCTCTTATGAATTACATTAATCCCAAAGGTGAAACCTGTTTGGATAAGACTAAATATCCTATTATGTTCAGAAAGCGCATAAGAACTGTGAACAATACATGCGTCGTTAATGCAAAAATGGTCAGATATTTTAAAAATCATTGCAATGTGTACATGTATTGTAGCCATGAAGGGTGTAAGACTTTTAGGATTAAAGTCCAACTAACAAACGGAACGTTCGTGGCAAAGGTGTATAGTTCTAGTTTGAATTATCATCACAATCCTGATGACAATGGTCTTACAAACCACGTCAAAGGGTTTCAGCGAGACTTGAACAAAGAAGCGCTTAAAAAAACTAAAACGTTTTCCTTTAGGTCAGACAATGTTGATATGGCATCACCCACCCAGTTGAATTGTGGCAATTTGCAAAATATTAAATCAGATGATGTAATCAGAAAAATCAGATCAGAGGCGTTGACCGCTGATGATTATGATAAAGATGATTTTCATGATATTGTATTGATGTGTAACGATAAAGAAAATGACTTTGTACAGCATGTCGGTATACCATCTGTGCACTGCTATAGTAAAGAACAGTTGGATATATTAAAAAAACTGATTAAAAATCAAAAACCAGTAACTGGTTATTTGGATGCAATTGGTACATTGGTCAGGAAAATTAACAATAAAAGCAAAAGAGTTCTATACTATGTTCTAGTTGTTAATGTCCCTTTACCTAGAAACTCGAGTGTCACGTGTCCCGTTGTTGAAATGATTAGTTCAGCACACGACATAGTTGCGATTTCACAATGGTTGACCGCTTTTAAAGCATTTGTTTTGAAACACAAACTGACTTGGCCTGTATTCACAAATATAGTGACAGATTTCAGTTATGCACAAATGAATGCCTTGAGCATTGGATGGAATGGTTTTACTTCCATATTTGATTACCTTAACTGGTGTTACAGAGTATTGGTTGAAAACAATGTAGGGACTAATGTCACAATCATAAACATCTGTGCGAATCATTACACAAAAATCTTAGTAAACCATGTCTATACATATTTTCAATCAGAGACAAACAGTTGTAAGACTGTAGACAAAATGAAAAGAAATGATGTTATTGATTGGATATGTTTACTGTTTAATGCAGAGAGTTTGGAAGATGTTGAAAATTGGTTCAAAATATTTTCAGTAATATTATTGTCTCCATATAGAACAGTAGAAACCAAATACGCTATTAGTACGATGAAAGACAAGTGTAATGTCAACCATCAACTGTCGAATGAATCGAACAACGAAGGCGAAGATTACTCGCAAGAAATAAATAAATTTCTATGTGAATCAGATACAAGTAATTCCATGATGTACTGTAGATTTCAGTCGATCAAAGAACATGTTAAATCTAGGCTTTTAGATTGTTCCATAAATAATGAAAATATAAGTAATGAATATTACGATGAATCATATTTACACCAATTTATAGTCAAGTGTGTACCTTTCTTAGCACTTTGGACACCAATTATGAATAATAAAATCAACAATGGTATTGAAACCCGCCAGAGTAATGCCACCGTTGAATCTTGGTTTAAAACAGTAAAAATTGACATACTTGAAGGCGATCGAAGGTTAAAATGCGGTCGGTTTTTAAGACTTATGAGAGGGCGTGTGATGAATGTGCACAAACAAATAAAGTACAATATTAGAAAAAAACTTGTACGCGTGCACTTGATTTTGACAGTAAGGCTAAAATCTCAGAAGTGTCTAATCATAACCATTTAGACGCAACAGAAAGTTGGGGAAAAAAAGAAAAACAACATAAACATCTACAACATACCAAGTACCGTCCCTTCAAAGCCCTATCGTTAAAAATTCCAAAGTCTTCGACCACTATAGCAGATGAAAATAACATTTTGCCCAAAGTGGTTGATAGTATTGAAAACGTTGTGGTCATAAAATGTGACAATGCGACTAGGCTAACTGTAGATGAGTCTTGTAATAATGCTCTGATTGTACACGATTTAAGTAAACAATATGATGATAATTGTTTAATGAAATCGGTTTCGACACCAGGAAGTCATAAATCTCCTTTTCGACAAACAGTGCCATCAAAAGATTTTTACCAAAATATGCTCCCCAGAGATTTGAAATATTACAAACCGATTAAAATGCCAAAGAATAAAGATTATTTGGTCGGAAAATATAGTTACATATCTAGTGATCAAAATCAAGACATTCTAACTGACCTTTACTTCTTAGATTTTGATTCATTGTCTAGAGAAAATTGGTTGTGTAACTTTGTTATTGATATTTGTTTGTTATCTTATGCTTTTAAGTTACGTTTAAGAAACACACACATTTTATCATGTAATATGGTGACTCAGCTAATGGGAAAAAGAGAAATAGGCGAAGAGTATGACAAAATTACTTTCACACAAAACAGTATGGTTATCCTACCGTGGTTAGTGAATAACAATTCTCACTGGATTGTAGTTTTTATAAATTTCAAAACCAGACAGTGTTACATCATGGATCCAAGTAATCCATATGACATCGACAGTCGAACATCAAAACTTCGTTTCAAAAAGGTACTTGAAACATTGCAATCAAATGTTATATACGGTGACGACAGACAATGTCCACCGTTAACACTAATTGCATGCCCTTTAGAAAACATTCCGATACAAAAAGATACATTTAATTGTGGAGTTTATATTATATATTATGCATTTACAATTATGGACAGTTCTAAGTTTAGTTTAGAGTTTGATCCTAACATTCACAGAGAAAATTTAAAGACCTATCTCTTAGAAAATTCTGAAGACATGACAAACATATGCCTATACTGTAACTGTCACTCCGATAAACACCGTTGTCACCAGGAAGATGAATGTGTAGAATGGGTATCGTGTTCTGTGTGTTGTCGTTGGATAGCGATAAATTGCATTCCTGAAAAAGACTGATCACTTAGGTATCAGTTATTGTGTAATATATATGTACCTAATTAACTAGATATAACTTTAGTTACCTACATACCTATTACCTACCCCCAAAAATTATGTTTAGTAAAAAAAACTAAGTCTATTTTGTTATGTTAGTATTTACATTTCATAAGAATCAATAGGTACTATTACAGCCTAGATAGTTAGGTAGTTAGTTGGTTCATATTATTATCTTTTTTATTTGTAACAATAAGTTCAGTATAAATTCATATTAGCCATTAGGTAACCATGTATTTAATTAAATGTATTACTAGGTATACCTATAGTTTATGTAACATTGTTAAACAATAAAAATAAAATGATTAAGCACTGTTTTATTACCTACATTATTTGAAATTAGTTTAATATCCCTTTTAATATTAAAGTAAGATAATAGGTATGGTGTGTGTGTAATGTGTATGCACATTGCACATGGCGTGTTAGGTAACTGAAAGTACTAGGTAGTGAAAATATTGAACTTGAATAATACCTACTATTAGGTAGGTACTGTATTATTAATTAATGATATTATCAAAATTCTAAAATAATTTTTCTAATTTAATAACTTTAATTACAAAATAAATTAATAACTAAATATATCAATACAACCATAAAATAAATTTTAACCAGGTATAGTACTATTTAAAATTTAGACTGAAACAAAATGTTTTATTGTTTAATTTGTTAGTTACACCCTAAACAACATAAATATCACTTTTTACATAGAATTAGAAGACCAGAAAATGAAATATCAGCCAGGCAATTAAGACGAAGGATTTGCAATAATACACAACTTCTAACAAAAAAAATGTTTCCAAATGTTTCTACTAATAAGTCTTCTGGAACATCTCTTTTTCTTAATTGTGATCAATATATTGTTCCTGATTCATTGCAAGACTTGAACAATGATTTAGAGAAAAGTCATTCTTCAGAAGAAAGTTCAAATTGTTGTACAAATAATAATGAGTTGTTACAATCAAACAGTATTTTTCCTGTGTCAACCACATCTAATCAAAATGATATCTCGTCTGAAAACAATGAAAATTCTTTTAGAAGTAAAATTACAACCTGGGCTGTTACAGAACAGATTACTCATAAATCTTTAAATAGATTACTTCAAATTTTAAAGACTCATTCTTGTCATAGTGATTTACCATCTGACAGTCGATCACTATTAAATACACCTAGAACGGCTAGAACTACAATTATAACTGAAGTTTATCCTGGTTACTATTGGCATAATAGTTTGGAAAATGGAGTACTAGAATTTTTGAAATATAAAGGTCATCTAATAAATGGAACTATTGAATTGGTTATCAATATTGATGGGCTTCCAATCAGCAAATCCTCAGGCAGTCAACTATGGCCAATTCTAGGATCAGTTTTTGGTTTTAAAGATGTTTTTATTATTGGAGTCTACCATGGAAATTCTAAAAAACCTGAAAGTGCTCGTTTATTTTTAGAGAGATTGGTCGAAGAAGCCAAACATGTCATAGAAAATGGTATATTTTTTAATAACAAAAAGTTACCTTGTCTGATAAAACTCATTTGTGCAGATGCACCAGCAAAATCGTTCATATTAAATGTCAAAGGACATACTGGGTACTCAAGTTGTACAAAATGCTGGGATGAAGGTGAATATTTTGAACGAAGAATTTGTTTTTCGGATAAAGCAGGAAAAGAAAGAACTGATCATGAATTTTTTTTAAAGAGTGATGACAATTATCATTTAGGTGCTAGCGCACTTGATGAAATTCCATTATTAGGTCTTGTTACCAATGTGCCTTTGGACTATTTGCATTTAATTTGCTTAGGTGTTGTTAAAAAACTTATAAATTTATGGTTTTGTGATAGCCTTAAAGTGAGATTGCAATTTCGAAAAATTAAAATAATTTCAAATTTATTAAAAAATAATATCCACCCATATGTGCCTTTAGAATTTCAAAGGAAACCTAGAGCATTAGAGTGTTTTAAGCAATGGAAAGGAACTGAGTTTAGACAGTTTTTGCTGTACAGTGGCCCAGTTGTTTTAAAAAATGTTTTGTCTGATGAAATATATAATCATTTTATGACTTTACATGTTGCTATCACTATTCTTTCTTCAAACAATTTGTGTACCGATGAATCAAATTTACTTTATGCCCACCAGCTACTTCAACATTTTGTTACATCTTTTAAGACTATTTATGGAAGTCACCTCATCTCACACAATGTTCATGGCTTACTTCATATAGTCCAAGATGTAAAAAACTTCGGATCATTGGATATGTTTAGTACTTTCAAATTTGAAAATTTTATGCAAAAAATTAAAGAACTTTTACGGAAAGATGACAAGCCTCTTCAACAAATTGCTCGAAGGATCTATGAAATCACGTGTTTTCGTGAAGAAGAAACTATGTCTTTTTTATATAGTGACAACATAAGTTTAAAAAACCCTCATAGCAATGGTCCTCTTTTAAATAGCTGTTCAGATTTTCAGTTTTCAACTTTATTATTTAAAAATATGACATTTAAAATTCAAACGAAAGCAAATAATATTTGTGGTCTTACTTCAGGGAAAATAGTTATTATTGAGAATATAATATGCTCCAAAATAAATAACGAAAGTTACATAATTGGCAAAGAATTTAACACAAAATACTTCTTGTGTAAAATTAATATGAAATGTTATGCTGCCTTTCCACTTTTACATATTGACAATGATGAAAGACCAAGCTTATGAAATTTAAATTAATAACAAAAGCTTAAATTTATGAGGTTAGAAAGTTTTAACACTATCTATTTAATATTATTTATTTATTAACTATTATATTAGGTACCTATGGTCTTCAGAAATTAATAAGAATAATTTTTAGGAATTATGTAATTGTTGAATTCGTTGATGGAGTTCAACTAGTTCCACGCAACTGGATATTGCCCAACCAGAAAGAAACATTTTACCCAGAAAATATAAACTCTAAGCAATATGACAAACTGGTCTTTAATAATACCGTTCCAAATGGCTCTTCATGAAAAGCATTTTCTATAAAAAAAATTTGGGGTTCTTCTGGTATTAAAAATTAAATTATTGTGTGTTTAACAATAATGAATGAATTGTTATTTTTATTATTTAGATAACTTTATTAGGGCAAAACAAAAATTAAAAAGTGCCTTGCAATTATCTGAAGCTGAAGACTTAAATTCTGAGATCGATGACGTGCTTGCAAAAAAAAAACGCAGAGAGCTTGCTAATAAAAGGCTTAATAAACAAAGTACATTATCATCCAAAATGATCAAAAGTCAGACTTCAAAATTATCTAATTTTTCTATTCCACCACTTCCAAAAGATCCATTTAAGTCATTACCTGGTAAGTGTTAAGAACAATTAAATTATTTTGTTTGGTTTAATTATGTTATTTTATATTAAATAACTGTTATTTTTTAGTTGTCACAACACAAAAAAGAAAAATCTATAAAGTACAGTCTAATATGTTAAAACATTCACCCAAAGAAAAAAATTGCAAAATGTCAGATGAAGTATCAGTTGCTGGTCACAAAAATGTTGAAAAGAATACTAGAGGTAAAATTGTATGTCTTAATAAATATAGTAAAAAATTGAATTTTTTCTTTACATTTAGTACTTATCAATTTTTCTAGATAACAAATCTTGCAGGAAAAATATTACACATTTATACTCCCCTTCTACAAGTAAAGAAGATTGGTCAATCAATAGAACATATATTGAAGAAAATACTGAAAGTAAGACAATTATTAAGATAGTTAATAAAAGAGGTTTAAAAATCTTAACAACTGTTAATATGCATAATTTATGTTTTTAGATTATAAATATAAATCACGCCTGTCACGTATCATGTACTATTATCATATAAGCTTATTGTGCAAACTGTACAGATTGTTTATTTCAAATAAAAATAAAAAAAAAAAAAAAGATTATAAATTGCCCAATCGGAATAAAAATATTGGTAATTCTCCTTCTACAAGTACCCAAAACAATAAAAACAATTTGTACATTGATCAACTAAATTTATACTCGCCTATTAGTAAAAACAATGTCACCAAAAATGATGGAATGACGACATTTTCAAGCGGTAATATAAAATTTAATTATCATGAGTTTTGGAACCCATAGCTATACCTAACCTATGCTATATATTAACCTTAATATTTATTTCATTTTATAGAAAATTATCTGATGGAATCTCCGCCAATGTTTATGGATAGTCCTATAAAAAGTGTAAAAAATGTTGCAGTGAGACAACTCTTTCCTTCAACACAGTCCAATGCATCAATAATAGACAGTGAAGCTAATGGTAATTAATTATATTTTTAAATTATCCCTTATATATTAATTAAACTTTATAGAAAATGACGGTCCACTTACAAGTACCAAGTTGGCAAATATATTTCCATTGAGAATAGGCGGGCACGGCAATTGAATTTAGAAGATGTAATTGACAAGTTTGCTCAAATGAAGGCTCGAAAAGTTAATTTTGAAGTATAATACTAAAACATATATGTTTTTATTAATAAAATATGTAATAAATAATAAAATAAAAAATATATTTTATAATTATTATTAACTCATGAATCATTATTGAATAATTTATATTTGTATTATTATTAAATTTCTGTGTTAAAGGGGGCTCTGTCTCTTATGGCCCTAAGGCCACCAAGTTCCTCACTACGCCACTGGTCAAATCACATACCAAAAATATAAAGACTTTTTGAACAATTTTTCTACGTACGTTCAAGCACTTACTTTTGAAGATGGCACAAAAGTAATTTGTTCTCAACGCAAAACAGGTTTTATCGGAATGATTTTTGGCATACAAAATGCTTTGGATTATTATACAATTTTAAATGAAAAGGGTGATATGTCTTATTTACTAACTTACAAGTTAAGTCAAGACCACCTTGAAACTTTTTTTTAGTGCCATTCGGGGCAGATGTGGTTATAGTGACAATCCAACTTGTCATCAGTTCCAAACAGCATACAAAAGACTATTAGTTCACAACCAAATACGTAGTTCCATGTACGGTAATTGTCAAGCTCTGGACAATACTTTGAAAAACCCTTCAGCTGTGGAAATCATAAATGAAGATAATCAATTAAATGAAAACATTACAAACATAGATAATGCAAAGTTAATCAATTTAAATACAATGACTCTATATGTTAAAGATGTTAGTTCATACATTGCAGGGTTTGGGCTCCGAAGTCTTCAAAAAAAAATTGAATTGTGAGTCTTGTATAATGGAGTTCCAGGGCAACTACCATTGCAATAGTTTAGCAATTATCAAAGATAGAGGCCATCTAAAAAAACCAAACTCAGATTTAGTCACAATATGTAAGGTTACAGAAGATATATTCAGACAAAATCACACCTCATGTATATTAAAAACGAGACAAAAATTTCAATTGATGATGAATCAAGTCAAACACATTCTAACTGAATATAATTTATTTGAAAATTTAAGTTGTAAGCAAATAAGCCGACATAACATTATATTAATTGATAATATCATACAGAAATACATTCAAATAAGAGGTACGTCGTCGTGGCACCCGTAAATCATTAAAACCCCCCAAACATATCTCATTTTTTTGTACCCGATTTGTATCCATTTGTACCCTCTTTAAAAAAATTTGTACCACCCTCCTTTTTACACAAAATCAAATCCCCCATCCGGGTGCTGTAAAAACGTCGTCCTGGCACCCGGAACCACCAGAAGTCAACCGATCGACTTCGGACCTATCTCATTTTTTTGTACCCGATTTGTATCCATTTGTACCCTCCTTAAAAAAATTTGCACCCCTTTCCTTTTTACACAAAACCAAATTCCCGTACGGGTGCTGAAACAACGTCGTACTGGCATACAACGTCTTTATTGAATACACAGTGCTTGGTGTTTGTAAAATCTTTGTTATTCGGTAACCGAACCTAACCGAAATTCGGTTTACCTAAAGGTAATAACTCATCGATGGTAGTAATCATGTTATATTACTGTTGTTTACAAGTAAATTTTTATTTGACAAAATCACTCTGGGTTATTTTACTGAATACAATTTTTAATTCTCTAGTTTTCAAACAAAATCATGCTTTTTTGATATAGCACCATCCGGTATTGAACTCTATAGAGCTATACTTTAACTAAAGCTACTAACCAAATATGAACATTAGTTCAAGGTATTTGAATTTTTTTAAGTTACTAATAGTTATTATTATTATTTGTGTTAAACTTTGAAAAACTAATCTAAATTAATTACAAATGAAATAGCTAAATAAATTCAATTTAATATATGCTAACCTAACCTAACCTATAGGTAAATACTTTTTTTTTCGATATTATTTTATTTTCTATACATTTTATTTATTCTGAATTATATTTAGTGCTAAGTTCAATTACCAGTAGACTGCGGGTGCCCAAGAAAAGCTTCTCATTTTTAATAATAATGTAAAATTAGTCTTCTAGAGAACCATACCTACATTTATTGGCTTACATATATGTGTTTAAGCCATTAGATATATGTACCACTAATTTAAAAGATATAAATAAATAACACTCAATTTCTAAAAAAAATTATTTTTATTATCAATCACGTATACTAATTTTTTATATTGTATATATTAAAAATTCAACATTTATCAACTTTTTTTCACTAACTTTTATAATTTTTTCTTTAGTATCATCATATACTTCCCAATCACCATTTGATCTGTGAGCATATCCTACCCTAACAGCACATAGACCCTCCCAGGAAGTTCTTGGGACTGATATTTCAGACTCTGAGACTAACAACAGGAAGTTCCTGTTTAAATCCCGGACTGGTCTGGGTAAGTCTTAGGCAGTCTGTAGGATTCCTAATGTCCGAGTTCAGACTTTCCACAAGACCGCCCGCTAGGAACTAAATAGTCTGTGTTAAACTTAAACATTGATGACCATTATGGTCTGTGTGTTTCCCATTATATTCCTGTTTGCAGTCTATTAGGGTCCCGGAAATTTCCTGAAAAGGTTTTAAATATATCCCAATAAGGTTTCAATGGTTCCTGTACAAGTCTTGTAATTAATTAATTTTATATTCAAAAAAGGTATTGCAATATCCCTTATGAGTTTATTATTGTCGCATGAGGAGTCAATAACCTTACCCAAGTGTTGTAATTTGTAAGTAATTCATGATTAGATCCAGTATAGCTTATATTGTTAGTCAGAATGTATAAAAAAGTCCCCATAAACTATTTTTAACATTTTTAACAAATTAACAACTATTTGCCTTTCCGAAGATTTATCAACCAAAATATATACTCTATTTGTAGGCAAATATAATTACAAATCATATTTAAATTGAAGTAAATTGTAAATTATTTTATTTTATTGTTATTAAACAACATTCAGCTTCAAAAAATTGTATAATAATAATAAAATATATTATTTTAAATTTTTATATAATATTATATAAAATTTTTAATAATAGTAAAAATATATTTTTAACGGAGTAAACAAATAAAATATGTATGGAAAAAAACAAAAAAAAACGAGTTTGAAGAAGTACTTATTCTTTATTACAAAAACCAAAAAAAAAAAAAAATAACTAATTAATGTTAGGTACCTAATGACCACGATTATAAAGAACAGGTTATGCGTCGGAAGGAATATTTTCGGTCAGATTTTGTTACGGTGGTGTAGTTCTTAAAACCGCCGAGCGCTGCAAGTCATCCGTGTTGCATATTAACATTTTCCTATACAAACCAATAGTGAAATCATGTTAAAACTAATTGTTTAATTAATAAATTAATAAATCATTTGTTTTAATATTGGCGTTTTATTCATAGGTAATTCATAGACCTGCCTAGGTGTAGCCTACTGTATTTTTAGACCTCTCTTTCTTTAATTTCGGCCCTACTACCAATGTATACAAACTTTGATAATATTAAATTATTTTTCATCAAACTAATTGAATTATTATTATTAATTATAATATAATTTTTTAAGAGATAGGCAATGGAGTTTTAAAAGTATTTTGATAAATTTTAAATTATTTAACTTTTTTGTTTATTTTTTTTTTTTTAGTGGTTTTACAATGTTTGAAAAATGCCTATTGCCTAGTAATTTAATAAAATGTTCTTCATAATTTTGAAATGGAAAAATATACCTAAATTCACTACAATAGGGGCCAGTTTTAAAGACTTAATTGTGGGGATGGGGGGGGGGCTAGATCCTAATTTTCACATATGAATAATGATTATTCGGTGACGACAAAAACTATATCTCAATAATCAGTCATGTGGTCACTTACATTAGGAACCAGGAGTTAGAAAGTGTATGTATATCATTGTTTTTTTGATTCATTGCCTTGCAATAGGTATGGACACTTCCCAGATAGCAAAATTATGTTATAATAATATTCTAGCAATGTGAAATATAAAATAACAATATTCTACATTAGGTTCCTTCAATCTTTTTAAATATTCTTGTAATATTCTCAGAAAGTTTTTTGTCAACAATTTTCATATTCTGAGAATATTATACTATAATATTATCATAATCTTAGTCTTATAACATTATCATCATGTTATTAAAACAATACTCTTATACTATTATTCACTTAACATTCTGTTAATGATCTTTTATATTCCAGTAATACTGTTGTTATACAAATTAAAGGGGAACAAATGTGATGATTAGGGTAGTTAAGTTACTGTTTTTAAAACCATACTAAATTGATTGCATTATTGCATTGAAACATTGAAATTTAAAAAATTTAATAAAATGTACATAAGTAATAGGAATTAAAGTGAAGAAATCAAATAATATGCTGGATAACAACTATTAATTAATATTAGATTATGTTAACTAGGGAAATGTAATAACATATTAACAACAGTAAGAATTGTGTTATTATAATAATATAAACTATAAATTATATTATGCATGAGCATGAATCACAAACCTATAAAGCAATAAAACAACAATAGATAAACATCAAGAAAATTATAATATAATAATTTTTATTAACCTCAAAACTATCTTATTTATGGCTATAGTTTAAGACACCAACCGATGCAGAACAGCATAAGCAATACAAACAGGATAGGTGCTACTGACAATTTAGGCCAGCTTAGACTTATAATAATATGATGAATATAAATTAATAACAAAAATAATAATAATCAGCTTAAAGAAAAAAAAAAAACTAAACATCTTCTTAATGTTCAAACAATTTTATAAAATAATATTGGTGGTCATAATGATCATTTCAATTTTTTCAACAATCTGAACGGTGCATGTGCTAACCAAACGCCCAGTGGTAGTTCAATTTCTCGATCCGTAGCCATTTTATACTTGACGTGCATTCTTAGGGAATCTAGTATAATAAGAATGTTTTAAATTAAAACAACATTATGTCAAATTGACAAATACATCATTATTTTTATAGTGATTAATATGATTAAAATATTACCTATAACAACACGATATAGCATCAACTTAGTGAACGGTTTTTTTTTCTTAAACCCAATGAGTGAATAATTTACTAAAAATTCATCATCAAACATTTTGGCAACTATTCTTCGAAGGCTGTGACCCAAATCCGAAGCAACTGCGATCAAAGATAGTTTTGAAACCTAAATATAATATAATAAAATAGGTACATGATTACACTTTTTTTTTTTTAATTTAACAAGTCTTATAAACACATTCATAAAAAATATCTGTAATTTAAAATTAAGTTACAAGCATAATTTAATTTTAATTAAAACTATATATTTTATACAAATTGGTCATTTAATTAACAATATATAAATAATATAGTAGGAAAAACTAATAATATTTAAATTTTACCAAAATGTTCCGGAATTGAGTATCTTGGATAATTTTAGATTCAATACTTGTTAGCTGCTCATCAGTGTTTATTGGAAATATAGAATGTAAATCTACATCCTGATGATTATCACGTGATAACGCACAGTTTGCTACAGATTTACCCGTCAAACTATCCATCAGAGACTCTATATTTGTATGCATGACATTAATAACACTCATCATTTTATTAATATCGTATTTCATATGAGTGACTGTTGTGAAAATATATTTTTCATAATCTGTTAAAAATAAATAATAATTAATTGCTAATTAGTAATTTAGTATAATAATAATACTTGATAAGTAATTAATTATTACCTGGATTATCTGACTTAATAGACTCAAAGTTAAAATTATTTTGTGTAGATGTATTTGATTCGTCTTGGAATATTTCTAAAAATATATGATGTATAATATACCAATTTAAAATAAATAAAAATGTAGGTTAATTATTGTAACTACCTAAAATACATACTTGATTTCTTTGGTATATTATTTTCATGAAATAATACTCTTTTCACTCTTAAAGTGTCGCCATTTTTATCGTTTTCATAAATTATATTTTTATCAATGTTATCCACAGTCCAATTTGCAGTTGGAGAGCATAAGACTTTTGAATAGGCTGTTGATTTTTTTGGAGATGGAGTAGGACTGATAGATATAGTATTGTGATCATTACCTTAAAAATATTACAATATATTTAAGCAAATATTAAAAACTATGAAGAAAGGAACTAGATATTTTAAAATAGATATCAACACTTTATCTTATTATTAATTAGAACATAATACAATTATAAAATCGAAATTTATACTTCCAAATTAAAAAATACTATAATTTTGGCGTCAATATGCAATAGTTGAGGTAACAGTGAAGAACTTTTAAGGGAACTCATAAAACCTACTGATGATCTACAATATAACTTTATAACAATTCATATGTCGCAATCGTCCATTATTAACATTAACAGTATTAATAGGAAAATCAAGGTATTGCGTTTCGCAAGGTCCACCAATACAAACATTATAGCTGTTTATTATTTTTAAAATATTTGATATATCATTTACTGATGGCAATTTAGGAACTATTATACCAAATTTATTAAAATCAATCAACTGATCATGTATTTTGCATGACAGGATCATTTCTTTTCCAAAGCTTACTTTTTTTGAATTATAAACCCAGGAGTTCCATCAAAATATGGTACTAGATAATAGAATGTGACAAACATGTTTTTTCCATTACTTGATCTGCATTCCCAACCTTTCGGAAGCAAAACTATAGCTGGATTTGCAAATATTTCTGAAAATGCTACTTCCGGGCAATATTCATTTTCTTGGAACAAATGCACTTTACCACCCCATGCAAATTTTTCGATTTTTTTTTTTGGAACTTACTAATATTAACTGTGTAAGAACAATGGTGCAATCAGAATTTGTCGGATTTAGTTTCGAAGTTATGGCATTTGGAAGTTAGCAGTTTTGCGTTATTTACGCATACGCGTTCACTCTAGTTTACTGCGTCTATTACAAATATTGATGTTCTATTTTTTGGAAACTTATGAAATTGAACGAGTTAAGAATGGTGATACAATCAGAATTTATTGGTCAGGAGAATAATCTTAATTTAACTAAGTTATACACTTAAATTTCATTATGAAATATGAATAATATAAGTATTTATTTTAGTGACTCCCTTCGCCTGCCGGCTCCGGTCGCCAAACTCGAGGTCCTCCGGACCTCTCGTTAGATGGGGGTTCGGCCCCCAAACCCCCCGGGACTAAAATAGTTAACCTCCGGACCTCTCGTATAACATTGCCATTTAAATTAGTACAAGTTGTCACTTCCTTCGTCTACATAAGTAGAAATAGCTAACCTTGGTGTATCCAAATACACGGAAAAAAATGTTTACTAAAATATTTTAGTTGATAAATATTTGGTTAATTTTCCTAAATTATAGTAAGAAATACTAACTCTAGATGGTAGGCCTAACTATAAAATTATAGGTGAATATTTTTAGTTTTTATAACTATATTTTAGTAATTCCAACTAAAAGTTTATAGTATTTTATTATTGTTATATATTAATTATCACAATATTACGCCTAACAACGGCTGGCTGTCAGTTGTCTCACTGGACGACGGCTCGCGGTCACACTGTTTTCGTTATTAATTGTTATTTTTATTTTTACATTTACCATTTTAATTTTATCTGTTTGGGTTTTGTGGCAGTGAATTCGAGTGATCGGAAATCGATGTTAACTGTTTTGTTGTTTGTTCTTTTCCATCATCGTCATGGCGTCATTTAAAATTTAAATTGTCTTTAAGTTTGATTTGTCATATTTTGTCACTTGTCAGTTGTCAATTTGTCACCCGAGTATCCGACATCAATACGTTTTCGCTGTAATTTATGTACATGTAAGTATAAAACTACCTATATATAATTTTTTTTACCCACTATAGTATTAAAAATGTTCGTAAAGTTGCTTACAATGGTCAATGATGCGATTTTGCGACACATTAAAGGCTCAGTCAAACAGTGAGAGGGCTGCGGCGGCAAGTGGTCTTTGTATTATTTTATATTGCCCATCCGGCACTCTTCATTCGGCACCCATCTTTGGCGCTTTCTGTTTGACTGAGCCTATAAGACCGATTGTTGATTATGATAGTTAAGTATTGTGTGCTTAATCATATTAATTATTAAACAAGGCTCTCAATGTAATGAGTACCTTTATATTAGTGCTTAACAGCATTGACTAATGACTTGAGTGGTGGTAGATATAATGCTGGTATTACATATTAAAATGTATTAATTTAATAGGTTGGTAATTTAAAATGGCTGACGAGTTTACCATATCTAAATTAAAAGAGTGGAAATTGGAAAATTGTATTGAAAAATTTAAAGGTAAATGTTATTATTTAAATAATAACTGTCAAATAAATCATAAACATTTATATATAAAAGTATATAATATTAGGTGTATTATTTACTTAATTACTTATTTGTATTTAGATGAATGTATTGATAGTGAAGCACTATTGTCTCTAACTGAATTAATGTTAAAAGATTTGATTCCTCAAATGGGATACCGAGCTAAATTATTAAAGGGTATTAACGAACTGAAAACCAAATCATCAATAATTAATACTGTTAGTATCTATATATTTTATAATTGTTAACTTAATTTGAACTAATTTATGTTTGCATTTATAATTTCACCAGGATCTTATAGAAGTAATAAATCATGTCGATATGAATGTTGAGGATTTAAACAATTTTCCAATTGAAATAATAAACAATAATATAGATTTAGGTGATTATGTTGAAAGTAATTCTGGTAAGTAGGTTTTATATTTTTAATGAATATAAATAACATTTATATTTAATTACCTAATTAATTAATTTTTTATTGTTATTATTCTTTCTTACTTTAATTATTATCAGGACACAATTATACTGATAATGTTGTGATTGAAGATACTTCCTTAAATGATTCAAATAAGGTACCTATTTATATTTATACATTTATTCAAATAAAAAGTATATAACAAGTATCTTATATTTCAATATTTGTATGTCCTAATAGGTTAATAATTGTGAAATAGAAAACATATTAAATTTATATTCAGATGGAAAAATGATTATAAAATATTATAAATTAAATAAAAAATTAAGCAATTCTATGAGAAACACTTTATCCACTGTATTAATAAAAAATGAACTTAAAAATGATGCAGAATTAAAAATTAGCAAAATAAGATTTGAAACATTATCTAAAGGTATAATTTTCTTAGTCATGACTCATGATGTTTTGACTTGTACTGTTTTCTTTATATATATATTAAAAAAAAATTAAATTTATAGGCATTGAACAACTATTTAGCAGTGAAATTAGATCAACATATTTTATTGGTTATTCTCGAGAAGGGTCCAAAACTAATAAAGGCAAATTATATGATAAATATTGCAACATACGTAAAGAAATGAAAAAAATTTCACCAATTATAGTTACTTCAACTAAAAACCACCAACATGAATTTACTCCAAATGTGATATCTGATGGTAATATTTTTTTCAATTGTATATTGAAGTTAATTAATTTTTTTTACCGAATTAGGCATAGAGTTTAATGAAGAAATTTGTTGGCTGAAAAATAATACAGAGCCAAATGAAACAATTCATTCTTATTGGAAACTAACAGCACCTTATAGGCTTGGCTCGAATATTGAAAATGCACTTAGCATATTTCCAGCTCTTACACTAAATTCCTTGAGTCCTTCTCTCGTTAGTTAAAATTTTATTTTTAATGAAATAAGTTTAGTTTTGATTTAGTTGTGTTATTTATGCATTTTTTTGTATTTTTTTTTGTATTTGTGTAGATTGAATCAGATTTTAATTATTTATATCCATCAAAAACTATGGCGTTGCTCACTAAATTTGAGCTATTCATTGAAAGTTTTAGAAAATATATAGATGATAATAATATAAATTTTGGAACTAAAGGTCTAGAGTATATTGCTGAGTTAAATGACCCAAAAAGGCCTGGCAAGTATAAATGTATAATAACACTTATTAAATAGACTGGTATATCATCTGAAAATCTTCAGGGCATTAATGGATTTAAAGTTATAGTCATGTTACCTTTTTATGAAATTAATTACTAACTTCAGTTAAAATGTTTTATATTTTGTTTA
>JANEHU010004628.1:0-13372 GCA_027563435.1 Nasonovia ribisnigri | reverse complement strand
GAGATTCAAAAATACAAAATAACTGTTTTAATAATTGTTTTTATATCAGCGTTTTAAACTTATCTTCTTAAATGTTGTGTTCGCTTTAATAAATTATCATGCATTTTAATTTTATTGTTGTTATATTAAGTAAATTAATTCGATTCCGGACGTTGTGGAAGTTGCAATTAATCAGCATTTCAACAATATTAAAAATGTAAGTAGTTAAAATGCACGGATTGAATAGACATTTTTCACGAGTATTGCAGTACATTAACTATTATAGCTTAGAGTTTTAGTAGGAGGTTGGTGTGTCAATGTCGTTTATGAATTACTTCAATTCATACCTCATACCTGTACTAACCTTTACATTGGCTTACACATATTTATTTTTTTTATTTTTGCAATATTTTTTCAAAACAAGAAAAAGAAAACTACATATATATATAGTATTATAATAAATTAATTAAATGGTGTAGTTATGCTTAAAATATTGTTTTTATTATGTCGTTGGCATGCAAAAATGTATTATACATATTAGAATTTAAACTTCATTGTATTTAAAATGCATGTAGGAAAAAATGTAGTAATTAATGAGTACATTTTGAAAATTACATTTTTTTTTTTTACTTTAGTAGTACGACCATACATGTTGTCTTCAGTATTATTCAATAACCCATATGTGAAACGCAAAATTCAGAAACGGTTCAAGTGCTCGAGATTCAAATCTGTTTTTTTGCATTTATATATAAATATAAATATATACATATATATATAGTATTATAATAAATTAATTAAATGGTGTAGTTATGCTTAAAATATTGTTTTTATTATGTCGTTGGCATGCAAAATGTATTATACATATTAGAATTTAAACTTAATTGTATTTAAAATGCATGTAGGAAAAAATGTAGTAATTAATGAGTACATTTTGAAAATTACATTTTTTTTTTTACTTTAGTAGTACGACCATACATGTTGTCTTCAGTATTATTCAATAACCCATATGTGAAACGCAAAATTCAGAAACGGTTCAAGTGCTCGAGATTCAAATCTGTTTTTTTGCATTTTTTTTTTTCAAAATTTTTTCTTGGCATTACTACTAAATAATAATTGTTTTTATTTATAATATATGAATATAATTTTTTTATTTTTTTTTTTTTATTTATCACTGTTTTAAACATATCTTTCTAAAACGTTATTATTATATTTGCTTTAATAAATTGTAAATGTTACTATTACTATTATATGCATATACATATTATAATATATCCTTAGCAATGTAATAATTGTTTAATTTAATAATAATAATAATTTAAAAATTAACCTACCTAAATTTATTAACTAAAACCCAATGAAAACACTTATCATTGTACTACTGAAAAGTACTAACACATAAAGAAAGTTTGACAACCTCTACGTGTTTTTCTCTTGATGCAAATTTTGTAATGTATTTGTATCAAACGTCGAACATGCATTTAAACAGGCTGGGACTCACACACTGGTGGTAAATTACTTAGAATTATTTATGTACTCGAAGATATATTAGCAGATAATTGTATAAATTTGTATTGTTTCAGAAAGATTATACTAAAAATGACAACATCACAAAGGTGTAACAAAAACCCAATGAAAACACTCATCGTTGGACTACTGCTAAGGACATTGAGAAAGTTTTACAACCTCCACGTGCTTCTCTCATGGTGCAGATTTTGTAATGTATTTGTATCAAACGTCAAACATGCATTTAAACAGGCTGCGACTCACACGCTGGTGGTAAATTATTTAGAATTATTTATTTACTCAAATATATATTAACAGATAATTGTATATATTTGTATTGTTTCAGAAAGATTATACTGGAAATGAATCCATCAACGCAGGTGTAACAAAAACCCCATGAACAGACTCAACGTTGTATCAATACTGATTACTAATTTGTAACTAAACCATACTCTGTTAATCATAAAAGTTCCTACAGCTAACACTTAATTATTATTCTTTGTAAATTTCTAACTGATGTAGCACATGCATATATATATATATATTTGTATATATATACATTTAAATTGATTAATAAAAAGTTTCATACACAAATTATTATAATTTCAAAAACACATACCTACCATGACCAGTGTTTCTAACTTATTTTCAATTTTGTTGTATGTATAATATGTTTGATTTCTATGTATTGCAGTAAACACACAAATTAATAAAAAACTTTAAATATCATTACACTACACTATGTATATTTGTATTAGTATTGTTTAACAATATTTCTGGTCACCTAAGGAAATATGACTAAAAATTGTGCCACCGTTATTGATTTTCATTGTAATAATATTATGTGAGTACTGATTATTAGGTATCTAATACCTTATCTAATACCTTAAATTACTATAAGAATTGCAATAATAAGTACAGCGTTTAATTTATGTATTTTAATATTCTTCAAAATATAACATGATACATTTAATTTATGTTTTATAGGCTACACATATATGCATTTAACTGAACTTAATAAGTACCTATGAACAATATAATAATTTCATACACCACACCTACAGGTACCTGTATAAGTAATTTAGAGCATTTAGAGTTTCATGGTACGTTTTTCACTTGGTATGCATTGGTTGTTCACAACCATACACCTATTAGTGTTTTACACCAGATGAGAAAAGACCGCAAGACACTCAAAGTCACAGTTTTCGGATTGCATTCCTCATTGTGTTACCCGACCGTTGCACGTCGTCCGCTATCCGACGAAGTCGGATTGCCTACCTGGCAGAGTACGCCCAAAGTAAAGCCGGGTGACTGACTTCCTAGACACTCAAAATTGTGGCAGCTATATGACTTAATTTCTTTTTGAATTTCCGGCGGAACGATTTTCACTATACAACCACGACTATATTCGCGACGTCGCTCCCTTATCTCCCTCTTACCATTATCACTTTTCGTGTTTTCGCGCGGATTTTTTCATTATTATATATATTATATTAGAAACTTTATTTTCTTCCTTTACTTATACATACGCACGTTATAAGATTCGCACATCATGCATCCAATCCGCCATACGCAGATGCCCTATCCCGCAAAGATTTGCATACGGCGATGATTGATAGCTAGACGTTCGATTACAATTATTCTTATTTCCTAATTTCTTATACCCAGTCAAAACAGAACTGGGCATACGGCGGGACACGGTATTATACCAGACGACAAAAGACCGCTAGACACTCTCAGTCACAGTTTTCAGTACGACTCAATTTTTTTTCGAATCGAGGCACAAGGACAGCTAGTAAATATATAACATACTATATGTAGTAGGTACTTGATATATTAAAGTTTATATAAATTTAGTGTAGCATACAAATACTGCTACAGATTCTAAATAATACAATATTAATAAACAAAATAGAACTTTATGTAACTATATTTAATTAAAGTCTGAAAATTAAATTGTATAATGATACTATTTGATATAACTATTATATAGGTAGAGTATTATATGGAAAAAACTATTTATTTTAAATAATAAATTAGGTAACACTTGATTTTATCATCTACACCTATACTGTTTAACATGGGCTGGATTATATGCGATAGTTCTATAATATATACTTGAATAGACACGATAGTAATATAACACACCTACAAGTATACTCTATGTAGTACTAAATAATATATTACAGTTCTTAGGTGAGATGGTTGTTTGAGGTAATGTAATTTGGTAATTTAAATTTTATGTATGATACAAAACTGCTGCAGATACTATATAATACAATAATAATAATTTATTATAAACTAATAAATCTTCATGTATTTAATTAAATTCTGGCAGTTAAATTTTATAATGATATTGCTATACTATTTGATGAACTAGGTTTGTACTATGACTATACTATAGGTAGATTATTCATCGTGAGCATAAAATCAAGTTAATTAACGATACCTATTTAATTAAAGTCTGAAAATTAAATTGTATAATGATAATAATATGTGTCTATATACTATTTGATATAACTCATATAGGTAGAGTATTATATGGAACAAACTATTTATTTTAAATAATAAATTTACCAACGGCGCCCGCCCCTACATCGTTCCCGGCGAGTGCCTCGGGCGAGTAAAATCGACGAAAAGAGCCGCCGTGGCGTCGTTATTACTATATATACAGGCCCCGTATATATGCGTAGAAATTTCCGATTTTTTTCCCGTAAATCGCGTTTTCTTCGTGAGAACGCGCTGGAGAACGTCGTCCCCCGTCCGACGCGGTAGACCGCCCGACCCCCGGGAGTCCGCGGCGGACGACGTCGTAGCGTTCGCGATTCTCCTCGGCGGCGGCGAGACGCTTTAAGAGGCATTGATTTCACTCCGATTCTCATCTCGGCAGCTAGGTAGGTAGGATTAGGGCGTTAGGCAGGTTACCCTAAGGTGGTAATGACGTACTGTGTATACTGAACGCAACGTGAGTTATAGTACATTATTATATATAACTATTACTTTTATGGTCGATATTACCGCAATCATTAACATTGTCCGCTATCCGACGCAGTGATATTTCAATATACTACAGTTTTCAGGTGATTTAATAAGTTAATTAGTACAAATACTGCTAAAGATATGTATAAATATAAAATAAGTAAAGTTATTATTATATGACATAATTTTGATATTACTTATGATTAGGGCTCGGATTTTGTAGCAAATGCTTCTTTTGATGTGAGTGTGATAGAAAGATAATTCTTAGATATAAATACGTTTTGAATCGTTCTGATTTCAATGAAGTAAACTTTATTTTGCTTTTTTTTGCTTTTTTCCACAAAATGTGCTTTTTTTGCTTTTTTCCGTATTTGGTTATTTTTTCTTAATTTTTACATAATTTTATTGAAAATTTAACATATTTCTATGTGTATTATACTTGGACTATATTATTATTGCCAGAAATTATAAAACCAGTGAAAAACCCAGTAATAAGCGGATGACTGATAAAACAACTATCGTTATTGTGCCGACATTTTAGTTTTATCTACGCAATTTAATGACCTTTATTACAGTTGTATTTACGACTTATGGAAAGGGAACATTATATCTGAATTATATCTGCGTATTTTTATAGCAAGTTCAAATACTTTAGTTGAACGGTCAATATCAATCAGTGAGGTATAGTTTTCTAAATAATTTCTCTTCGTATAATCATCAAAATGCCAAAAGTTGAAAATAACAATTTAAAATTAAAAAAAATCGTAAGAGATATTTAGGTGAACCTTTGGCAAAAAATATAGCTACTGTGTTAGAAGCAAAACACAAGTTAGAGGAAGCTGATGGTGAAGTAGCGAAATTGATTTTAGAAAAGTGCAATCGTGTTTTTTCAAAGAATAATGGATGGGTAGAACTTCAAAAAATCAATAGCATTCATAATGGCACTGCACTAAACATTAATGTGGAACAGTATAATTTAAATGATTTAGTTTATATGAAATATGCACCAATTACATCAGTTGATGTGGAAAGGTCTTTTTCTATGTATAAAAATATATTAGCACCCAATAGGATGAGTTTTAACGAAAGTAACTTGGCCAAATATATGGTCGTAAATTCATTTTTTAATATTTAATTTGATGTGTAATTTAAATTTGTTTTTTTTAATTTAATTTAGTAAATGCTTTTTTTTGCTTTTTTTGGCTACTTAAAATGCTTTTTTAAGGGTTTATTTTGAATCTGAGCCCTACTTATGATATAGGTAGGTTTGTGACTATGAAAGCAAACTAATTCATTGATACTGGGTTTTATTATCTACATTTGTTAAGCAACACACCTAAATTCATTAAGGTAGACTCGATAATGTGGTACTTTTATACTTCAATAAAACTGTTAAAAGACAATGATAATATATTTATTAGACATGTATTTAATGCAGAATAATACATAATTCTATATATTTATGCTTATATATTTATTATATGGTGGGTTGTTTATATTGATTCTCGTGTAATATATTTGTTTAAGCATAACAAATACATGATATAGTCACATGTACATTGGGTATATATATATATATTTAAGAACAATGGTGCAATCAGAATTTGTCGGTTGGACTTAGTTTCGAAGTTATGGCCTTTGGAAGGTTAAAAGTTGTAAAAAACGCAAAATCGCGAACTTCCAAATTTTCAAATTGGAAAATTTGCATGGGGTGGTAAAGTGCATTTTTTCCGATACCTATTTATTATATTATATAAACACACACACATACATACTTCAGCATTACACATTGTTCTGTATTTATTTAATTAATATTATATATGTAATTGTCTTTATGTGCGTATATATTTCAGTAGGTTTATTCGAGTACAAAATGTCAAGGTAAAAATATGCGATTTTTGGATTTTAGTGCACACGATTCCTACGAATAATTATATTTAATATATAATTAAATGACGAATACGACGGGTATGGATGAACGATTTCTATTCTGAATTCTGATATCCTGGTAATCTGACCACTATGGTCACACTATGTTCGGAAAGACAATTATGTAAAAATACCAAATATGATAATAGAAATTTTTAAAATATATTTAATTTTTTAACCCAATCATTTGGGCCTTGGGTATTTGAATAATATTTCAATGTAATGGGGTGGCCATCAGGGTGGCCTGTAAATGTTTTGGGTGGCCGGGCCACCCCTTACCTACGTGTTGTATGTTAGATATACTACATACGTGCCTGACAGCAATTAACAATGTCCGCAATCCGCATACCTAGATGACTACATTCAACGACATTTGTGGTGACTGACTTGCTAGACACTACGTATCAACTACGTCCACAGGCGTGAGAAATGTCCAGACCCTCAAACCCAAATTTCAAAAGTCTCCGAAAGTTACCGCCAAAAAGCATAGCCTTATCACTCATCCACTTTCTTTATCATTCATCCACTATTCTCATCACCAATCGACATTTTGGTATGACTTTTATGCAAATCGGTTTCCATTGGGAGACAACACTGTGGGGTCTGAGGGTAAGGTTAGGTTAGGCGATTTTGGCCACGGCAATTAACAATGTATGACTACATTCAACGACATTTGTGGTGACTGACTTGCTAGACACTACGTATCAATTACGTCCACAGGCGTGAGAAATGTCCAGACCCTCAAACCCAAATTTCAAAAGTCTCCAAAAGTTACCGCCAAAAAGCATAGCCTTATCACTCATCCACTTTCCTTATCATTCATCCACTATTCTCATCACCAGTCGACATTTCGGTATGACTTTTATGCAAATCGGTTTCCATTGGGAGCCAACACTGTGGGGTCTGGTGGTAAGGTTAGGTTAGGCGATTTTGGCCACGGCAATTAACAATGTATGACTACATTCAACGTCATTTGAGGTGACTGACTTGCTAGAAACATAAACACGGCATACAGATTTATGATTTTCCTTTCGAAAGAAAGTCTGGACCGTATCAACTGTAGAGCACATCCTCAGGCATGAGAAATGATCGGACCCTCATACCCAAATTTCAAAAGTCACCAAAAGATACCGCCAAAAAGCATAGCCTTATCACTCATCCACAATCCTTATCACGCATCCACTTTCCTTATCACGCATCCACTATTCTAATCTCCCATCCTCTATTCTTATCACACATCCACTTTCCTTATCACTCATCCACTATTCTCATCAGCAATCCACATTTTGGACCAATATTTTAGGCAAATCGGTTTCCACTGGGAGTAACACTGGGGGGTCTGGGGGTCTCCCCTAGCGACGCTCGGAGAGCTAGTCCTTATATATAAAACAGAAACCCATGTGGCGCCTCCCGTGTCGAAAATTTGTACCCTATAGTCAACCCGCCAATGAGAAAATTAGATTTTTTCCGCTGGCCGTGTCCCGGCCTCAACGCGTTATCATCGCCGTCTCTCTTATCACTCTTTGTTATTACGATTTTTTTCAGATTTTCAAATAAATTCGAGTTTTACGACCCGGGGGAGGCTCGGGGGGCCCCGGTCGGACCTTATTCGCGTTCCCCGGGAGATTTAACCGCCACGCGTCTACGCGCTTTATTCGTCTCGACCCTTTCTCGGCGGAGATCGCGCGCGCACCGCCCGCCGCCGAAGCGCGCCGTCTGGCCGTTTTTTTTCGAAAAGTCGACTTTTAACCCACTTTTAAACGTCTCATATCCCCGCTCGCCGCGTATTCGGAATCCCCGCTAAATTTACCGTCGGCGCGCCGCCCCACTTCGATCCCGGCGAGTGCCGCGGGCGAGTAAGACCGACGACAGTAGAGCCCGGAATCGGCCGCCGCGGCGTCGTCATTACTATATTACTACTATATATATATGCCGTATATACGCGTAGACGTTTTGGATTTTTTTCCCGTAAATCGCGTTCTCCGACCCGGGCGGACGACGGCGTAGCGTTCGCGATTCGCCTCGGCGGCGAGACGCCTTAAGAGGCAGAGATTTCACACCAGTGCTCAACTCGATAGGTAGGTAGGTAGGATTAGGGCGTTAGGCGGGTTACCCGGCGGTGGAGTGTTCGATACCGGCCGCGGCGGATTGTCGTGTCAATCTGAATTTTTTTTTTTTCATTATTTACATTTCGCTATCACTTCCGCCTTATCGTGTTTAACGAAAACTTTCCGATTTTTTTCAAAAAAAAAATAATAATAATAATAATTTTACTATACAGAGCTTCCCCTTTTTTTTTTTATTGTGAATCCCTTCTTTGTCTTGTCAGGCCGACCGAAGTCCACCGCCCTGGAGGTCGCGTACAGGTCCGTATTGACGGGCCGACCGGAGTCCGCCGCCCTTGGGTTCTCGTTCTCCAGTTGAGTTGACGCGATGCCGTGATCGCCGTCCCGCCCGTGGTGTCACTGTTGGGGGGGATGAACAACGTGGTCGGTGACACCTCCGACGACTCGCGGAAGCGAGTAGTAGAGTGTCTGGCCGTTGTTCATCGTGGGTCCCCGGTGTGAGTCAGCCGTTTCGCTGGTCTTCTCGTTCGTCCTAAGCCGGTGTGTACCTATTAATTCTAAAAATAACACACGAGTCTCATACATCACCGCTGATAACAAACTGATACTGTCCATTATATTCGATTGCAACGATTTTTTTATGACGAGTTTTTCATATTTTGTATTCACTTTTTACTTATTATTATTATGATATATTATTTAGGTTATTTATGCTTTTAGGCTATTGAAAATGGTTAAACGCTGTGCGCTATGCGGAATTGTGGACAACATCCACGACGTCTCCGTACACAAGTAATTCACCCAACACGTTAATACATATTATCAATAATATGCATTATAATAAATTATTATATTTCACCTTAGATTTCCAAGTGACGTACATCGTCGTTTTGAGTGGGTGGCATTTGTGGTGGACCAAGGTTTTAACGTAAACCACACATCTCAGCTGTGTTCGAGGCATTTCATTCCCGCCGTTGACTTTGTTGTAGGAAATGCCCAACGCCGACGTCTGCTGCACACAGCTGTGCCGTCTTTGGTGAGTGTATAATAAATTATATAAATATATCATTTTATTGCAGTACACCCATGACTATACCCGTATGGCTGGACTTCAGTGATTACACTTTGTCTCTAATACATGAGATTAATGTACCTACTGTGTATGTTAGCAACCAAACTCAATTTAATAACTTAACTCAATGACATTCAACGTTTTTGTAGCTCACACAAGTATACTACTAAACCTCATGAATAGGTACGTGCTACGGTTTAATACACGATATCGAGTGAATGACATATTATAACAAAAGTCATCATATTACATTGATATAAATTTCACTTTTTTGCATTCTCATAAGTGGATCACATATCTTTATTATTTCAAGTTTGATCAATTTTCACAACATTTAAAATATGGGAATTACTAAATATTGTATTTCTTTTTAGATAGATAGTGTAGCCCACTTTTATTCGATAACACAATTCAAAGTTAACACAATGACAATAAGTAGTGTCTAACCTACGGTTAAAATTCCTTACATGCTTAATTATTCACTGTGCTCTTAGATACATATTATATACATTGTTTCTGTACCTACTTATACTTTACTATACTACTATACTATACTCGCTCGGTACAACATTTTTGAAAACTAAATGTCTATTTTATCATAAAACTTTCATTCAACCTTTTATACTATAAAAGTATGGAAATTAAATTGTAGAATAACTTAAACGACATTCAATTGTGTTACTGCTGTTTCAGATTCCAATCGCATATCAAACACTGGGTCAAGCTTATTTTCATACATTGACTAAAATTTAACTTATAACTACACTAATATATCAACTTGATCTAAACAGAACACATAACGTTTTCTTACATAAAATTAAATTTTCTTAATGTTAATACTACACAAAGTAGGTATTACTAGACACTTTACTAACCTCTCCTTTTTTTGGTGAATTGTGTACTTGATAAGTGTCTGATTATTTTAATACTTTCTTTACTTTATTTATACAACTAACTTTGTTTATGTTACAGTGTAACATATTTACTACTGATGTGTGTTATTTGATACATAGGGGTGATCAATTGTATTAGTGTAACATAAACCTTACATTCAACTTATCATATAATAATTTCACATAAATGAACTTATTGCATATGAGTACCTACACTTACTGTTATAGAGTGCAATACATTTTTAAAATGTAAGTCATTTTTGTTATTGTTACGGTATAACACACTGTAGCTAACACATTCAATTGAACATTATTTTGTACAGCAACTACAACATGTATACTTTATTGGTGTAGTATAATTATCACTGTAACACTTACTGTTATACAGTGCAATACATTTTTATAATGCTTCAAAGTTATTGTTGTTAGGAAGATAATAAATATGTATGAAACCAATTAAAATTCTTCTGTGAATTCCTTTGTTTTATAATTGGTATACATGTTAATTTTTAATACAACCTATAGCATTGTACTGATATGTTATTTAGGTAGACTTTTTATTCAATTATTGCATGTAGGTACCTACACTTATACTTTTATAGACTGCAATACATTTTTAAAGTGTAAGTTAAGGTTGCTATTGTTGTAACTGGAGACAACACAAAAGAATTACACAGTCTTAGTTTTCAATAATTTAATATGCATACTACCTATATTGTTGCACTGATGTTCTTTAAGTATATTTGATGTGTGTTATTTGATACATAGTGGTGAACCATATAGGTGTATTCGATTTTATCACATTGAAGAATCTTTTAAAAATTATTTCAATCACAATCATCAAAGATTTTATTGGTGTAACATGAACCTTACATTCAACTAATTTCATATTAATTCAATTATTGCATATAGATACCTACACTTACTGTTATAGACAGCAAGTTATTGTCGCTGTTGTTGTTACCGAAAAACACACAAGCTCATTACACAGTTTTAGTTTTGATAATAAATAATATAATATGCATACTAGCTATAATTTTATTGTTGTACTGATGTTATTTAGGTATACTTTTTTCAGTGCTCACACACCTTCAATAGCAATACCTAAGTAGTAATGTGTTTCATCACGGTTACAGTTAGTTATTACTCACTGTATTTTAAATGTTCTTTTAATAAAAGAATTCTTAATGTTTTCTTACACAGTTCTTAATTTTGTAACACTTAGCAGTTCTTCGGGTCAACTACATTGAGCAATAGTTACATTGCCCATCCAATATAAATAATTCAAATACCATAACGGTCAATGGTATTACATTATATAGAACTATAGTAACAAATAAACTAATAATAACTATGTTTATATATCTGATATTGTATGATGATATACTTAATATTAATATTATACTTATAACTGTGCTAATAAAAATACTAATACATTAGCGGTTCTTAACCTTTTTGTGTATGGAATTTGGCATTTAATGCACAGAAAGTATATAAAATATCATGTACAATTGTTAGATTATTATAATTCCAAATTTGGGTACCACCAATGCCGTTTTCACGCTTACCACGGGTTCAGAAAAACAAGATTTAATAGTTGTGTATGCAATGTATACTGTTGTACTGAAATAATATATTATTATTTATTATGGTACGCTATAGGTACTTCTCTTATTGAACATATTTAACTAATATTTTTACAAGTATAACATCTACACTGATACACAAGATATTAATAAATTCCTGGTTAAACAATAATTATAATATGCAATGGAAATAAAAAACTCTAAACTCAACCAAACTTATAGGTGTTCGGGGACATCCAGATGGCTGAGGTGGAAGTTGTAGAAGTCCACATGGATGGGGAAGAGGCCGTGGAAGAGGCAGAAGTTCAGATGGAGTTGGTTGAGGACGTGGAAGTGGTAGAGGACATGTACGCGGTAGAGGATGTGGAAGTGGTCGGCGTCGGGATAGAGGAAGTGGAAGTGGTCGACTTCCAGGTAGAGGAGATTGAGGACGTGGAAGTGGTGGATGATATGGAAGTGGAAGTGGTGGATGATATGGAAGTGGAAGTGGTCAACTTCCAGGTAGAGGAAATTGAGGACGTGGAAGTGGTTATCGTCGGGGTGGAGGACTTGGAAGTGGTTGAACTACCCGTAGCGCGTGCACCAATAATTTACCGGCGGGCGGGTGTGACACACCCGCTTCTAGAGCGGCACAACGCGGGCGCGTTGAGCAGAGTCTGCCGAGACTGTTACGCCCGCCACTTTGAAGGCGAGGTTGTGGGCCGAGGTGCCAATAGACACTTCTCCACGTGTTGTAACAACGGCCAAGTGACCGCTGCAGGACAACGCGCGTTGTTGCCCGTCCCTTATTTAATACAGAGTTTGCTTATAGATGATTCACAGGATGGTCGTAGATTCCGAGCGGACATCCGGCGGTACAACAACGTTCTGTCATTCGCTGCGTTTACCTGCGACGCAAACGACAGGCGTGTGCCAGGGCGGGGACCGCCGGTGTGGATTGTCCACGGTCAGACCTATCGGAGGACCAATAATGAGGTGGCCGTTGCCCCAGGAAGTGCGAACAACTGTCAGTTGTATTTCTTAGAGTCCGGAGAGGCCAACCACCGGCGCCTCGATATTGCACATCAAAGAAATCATGAACTGTCCGAAATCGTGATGGGATTATTGGACGGTTTGCTGCGGGACATCAATCCGTACGCAATGGCTTTTATGTAAGAAAACTTAAACTATTGTATTTATGAACACTAGGGATGTGATTAGCCCATTAGAGTAAATACTTTTTACACATGCCTTTCTTACAGAAGATAAAAAAAAAACATTTACCAATGTAGACTCAATAATGATTTAAAAACAAACAGTTTTCTTAACTTCTCCTTATTAGTTGTTTGAAATACCTAAGGTACCTACCTATTTATTTAAAATAAT
>JANEHU010004627.1:0-14271 GCA_027563435.1 Nasonovia ribisnigri | reverse complement strand
TTTTTTTTTTTTTTTTTTAATTAGTTTTATTACACAATCTGTAAATATATTATTTTTACAATAAGCGTAAGTATTGTAATAGATTAATAAATAGGGACTGAAGACTTGAGTGAAGACTCCATCCAGGGATGGGACTTCTTGGAGTTGTGGATGGGTTTTATTCAGTCAGGAGGTCCCGACACCATTTTCGTTTTAAACGTCGTCCAGGGTCACCTGGAATGCTGAGGGTGGATAAGTTTGAAATTAGAGGATTGCAGTGGTTGGAGAGATTTGAGTGGAATCGTTTATACAGAGTTTTGGCTACGAGTTGAACTGTTGGAATAGACAGGTCCTTATGGAGTGTATCGTTTGAGGCGTAAAAAGGTGCTTTGGTAATTTGTCGAAGACATTTAGATTGGAATATTTGATTTTTTTTTATATTAGATGGTTTGACTGAACCCCAAAGTTGTATACCATATGACCATACGGGCTTTAGTAGCAATTTATATATAAGTATTTTGTTGTTCAGATTGACGTGTTTAGATGCGAGGAGAAGACGTGGCTGACGGGATCGGTTATTCAAGGCAATACGTTTGGTATGGATGTGGTGGGCCCAGGTCATTTGACGATCCAGGTGGAGTCCGAGATACCGGACATTTTGTGTGGGTGGAATGGGTAGGTTATTGAGGGTTATGGTAGGGCAGTTTCTAGGTCTTAGAGTGAATGTGCAGTGGGCTGATTTTGATTCGTTTATTTTTATTCCCAATCTTTGTACCAGGTTTGGAGAAGATTTAAATGAACTTGAATGTGGTTAGAGGCTATTTCAGGTTCTGAGTTAAGTGCCATAATAGCTTTGTCATCGGCAAAGTCACCTGTGATCGTATGGTTGGTTGTTGGTCGGTCGGAGATGTATAGATTTAATAAAAGAGGAGCTACTACGGCGCCTTGGGGAATTCCAGCATGGATGGGACCTAAGGCTGAACCAGAGCGTACAACAAAGTTCCTGTCTTCGAGGTATGATTTGAATAATAGATAGTAGTAGGGCGGGAAGATGGATTTCAGTTTGAAAAGGAGGCCTTGGTACCACACTTTATCAAAGGCCTGGCCATGTCTAGGAAGGCGGCTGTACATATTTGTTTTTTTTCTAGAGAGAATGAGATTTTGTCTACTAAGCGTTGGACTTGGTGTATGGTGTAATGGTTTGTACGGAAGCCAAATTGATTGTTTGGAGTATTTGATTCGATACTTGGGATGATACGTTTTAAGATAAGGGTTTCGAAAATGTTTGAGAAGAGTGGGAGTAGGCTAATAGGTCTGTAGGAACTGGGGGTATCAGGAGGTTTATTCGGTTTTGGTATCATCACTATTATTGAAAATTTCCATAGAGCAGGGAAGTAAGTTAGTCGCATCGTAGAATTGTATATATGAATTAATAAAAGTATGACTTTTTTGGGTAGTTGAGAAGCTACTTCAGCGGTTATTAGGTCGTGGGGTTTTCTTTCGAGCAGATTTGTCTATAGTATATTTAACTTCACTTGGCCGTATGTGTTTGGGAGGGAGACTCATTGGCAATGGACAGAATAAGAAGTGATTTACTTTGTGAATTTGGCTAGTGGAGAGAATATCGGCGTTTGGTTTGAATGTAGAGTCCAGATGGTGACGGAATATATTCGATTTTTCTGTGTCGTTTATTGCCCATGTTCCATCTGCTTTTCTCAAGGGTGGAACTGGGGGTTGACTACGAAGTATTTTTCTGGTAGTTTGCCAGAATGAATTGTCCATTGAAGAGAGAGCTATAAGATATTTGGTGAAGTTTGCAGATCTAATTTGGGCAAGGTTTTGAGTTTATTTGTGAGATTATTGAAAACACGTTTGTCGGATGGGAATCTAGTTCTCTGCCAGGTGGCTCGAGCTTTTCGTTTTTCCACTATTAAGGACCTGGTATACAGGAGGAGGTTTTTGGTGGTGCTTTGGGTAGTGGGAGGGGAAGATCAGGACCATGCTGTTTCATGTATGGATTTTGTGAGGAAGTTAACTGCTTCATCAATATCATTGGGAGATTTTAGACTTATGTTGAGTTTTATTTTGTTTTCAAGGGAGGATCTGAAGGTTACCCACTCCATAGTGCCTTGAGTGAAAGTAGGTTTATTTGGTTTGTTTGATGGCATAGTGTCGATTGTGAGGAGATCCGATGAGTGGTCGGAGAAGAGGTCATCTAAGTTGGTTACTATACTGTGAAGATTGTTTGGAATTTTGGTTAAGAATATGTTATATATGTATTAATTTTTGATCAACAATATTCTGTTTGTCATCGAATACCTATATAGCTATGGAACTATACATCATCACTAGTAAAGTATTTAAAATTAATTTTAACATAATAATTAGTAATTATACATACTTGGCAACGTTTTGTCGTATATTTCTTTGATTTTTTTAATTTCTATAAAAATAAACAATATTGTGACAATTTACAATTTATTTTAGTTGTATCTGCATTCTACATCATACGTTATATCAGCTACTTTATAGAATAAATACGCTTTTTAAAATAAGATCAACATATTTGTCCCGACTAAATATTCCAAATAATACACCACTACAACATACAGTTAAATACATGCCCATCAACGTTTATAAAATATCTAGTTGATTGTATTGTTGGTAAAAATTCTTAAAACATTTATTGTTTGATCCATTGATTGTAACTACCTACATACATTTCTACACATAAATACTATCTTTTTATCAAAAGTTTGGTAAACTTATTCATGAATCGCTTTTTTACATAATATCATAAACACCTCAGCAAAATAATCAACTTTACTGAAGTGTATTATTCTGCAACGAATAATTATTCATCGAACCAGTCCATAAATTATATTCATAAATATATTAAAAGGTGTGCAGATGGGTAACGTGCTGTACCGTATTCTAATAACGAAATAAAGACCACTGTTTGACAAACATATTTCAAAAAATAAAACTGGTAACGTACTTTCATCTGGAATGAAAAAAAAATGTGGATATTAATGATACAATATTTTTAAATATCCCGGTTTTGATCAATTTTACCAATACTTTTAATTGAGACCAAGCAATTTTATTAAAAATAATTTTTAAAAAAAAATACAAAAATGTTGGTTAGTAATATTGGCATTTGGCTACACAAATTTTACATATTAATATTATTTTATTTTATATTTTTTTGGTGTGCATTGTTAGCGTTTCGAATCATTTATATTACTACAAGTCTTACTACTGTAGTCATACTGCTAAAGTATTTACCTTTTTTTTCAACTGGAAAACAAATAAAAATTGTCATTGATAATAAAATATTTTAAATTCCACCAATTTGATAAATCTCACACATACATTTTACTGAGACAGAATCAAGTTAAAAATAAGCCCAACAAAATACTTAAATAAATGATGGACACTTTGGTTTCATATATTATAATATATTATGAGAAATAATTTGACATCCCCTATTTACTCCGACAACTGATATTTAAGTATGCTTCTTTAAATAGATTTATAAAAATAAGAAACAATTAATTAAATATCTTTTTGGAATTTTCCAAATACAGGATTAAATTAATATTAAAACATATGAACAATATCTAAAAAATTATAATCATCCCTTTGAATTCCTGGCCTTGGGATTATGCCCTGTTATCGCCTCTAAATTTTTCAAAATATTCTGATATATAGACCTTTTTATTCGTGTGGGATTGAAACCCCCAGCTCACATTGGTGTTACTAATGTTAGGTCCTCGGTAAATAGATATTTACGCCTACGCTTCTCATAGTTAAAAACTCATAAAGATCAATAAAAATCACTAGACAAACACATTTTACAAAAGAAAAATGATAACTTACAAAGTTCATCTGAAAAAAAAACAAAAATTTTAGTCATTATTTATAAAGTATAGCTGACCCCGTGCACCTCGTTGCCCATTAAAAATACCTACTCTATATGTATTTTAGTGATTTTATTAATCTCTAAACCTTTTTTAACCTAAATTTGTTAAAAAATTAAAAAAGCAAAAAAGCATTTTTAATGGTTCTTTAATGGTTTATGCTTGCCATCTACATAAGTGCATTGTGATACACAATATTTTTCGTATAACCATCTGGTGCGTACACATATAAATCATTCGGGCTCCCGACGCGGGAGCAGGCAACATACAGCTGTCCATGGGAGAAGCATGGATTTACCAAATTTAGGCCACACACTTGTAGTGATTGGCCTTGAGCCTTGTTGATGGTCATGGCAAAAGCGATTCGCACCGGAAACTGCAAACGTTTGAATGCGAAGGGCAAATCTGTAGGAACCATTGGGATTCGTGGCAACATTACATATTCGCCCTTAAACTTTCCGTTTAAATTTGTAGCTTCGATAATGTTGTTCATCAATTTCGTTACCGAAAGCCTGGTACCATTACAGAGTCGTGGTGGATTGATGTTTCGTAGTAGAATGACGGGAACGCCAATTTTTAACGATAGAACGTGCGGTGGCATGCCTGGCAAATCAAGCGAATTTAAGAACTCAGTTGGATAATTGACTACTTCGTCTTGACTCGTTACAGTGTCTATGGACTTGTAAGTTTTCAAATCGCCTGGAATTTTGTTTTGAATTCTGAAATTGATAGCATTCACATCGATGTTTTTGGCTGCCAATATGGCCCGGGCACCGAGCCACTGAAGATTTCTGTAATTTTGGGGCAGATTCGGGAAGACCTTTGCAATTAACTCATCCGCGGTAGCCGCGATCTTACAGAAATCGGCCGGCAATGCGATGCATTGTGTTGATTGATCGATGGCCATTTTTCCATTACCCATATCCAACAATTGTTTTGCGAACAAATCTGCCGATGCCTCATTTTGTAGTTGTACCCGCATATTATTTATCCCCGATAGATTTGACCTTGCACCTTGAATGTTGGCATGTAATTATCCCTCACGACATTCGTTGCCCCAAATGAAGTCATTTGGAAACACGAATTGTAACGACGGATTTGTTAAAAAATGTTTCAAAATGCTCGTATCGCCTGCCACCAACGTTGATAATGGTTCGGGTGGTGCATGCAAGGCTGGCAAATTTACCTTACCCCGAGCACAGCACATTCCTGGTGTTTCATTCTTAAACTTAAATGCTCTACAATAAATGCAGAGTACATCCATTATTCTGATGGCCACGCTTGAGTGTGTGCTGTAATTAATATCGGCATCATAGTGTAGTGCACAAAGGTTCAATTCGGTGGTTCGTCTGGATCGAGCACCCATTACTCGCATGGTCCCCAATCTTGCATCTCGGTGCTCATCTGTCTCGAATGAGCGGGCCCGGGACTGCCGTTCTCGGTTGGTCCTCAATCTGGTTTCTCTTTGCTCGTCAGTCTCCGATGAGCGGGCCCGGGACTGCCGTTCTCGGTTGGTCCTCAATCTGGCTTCTCTTTGCTCGTCAGTCTCCGATGAGCGGGCCCGGGACTGCCGTTCTCGGTTGGTCCTCAATCTGGCTTCTCTTTGCCCGTCTGTTTCCGCGGCTCGTGTTTCCCGCTTCTTGAGTGCTTGAACTGCGGGACTATTTATCGATCGTTTGTTGTTGGGCATAAAAAATTAACTTTTAATAGTTGCAATTCTTATAATAGTTGCAATTGAATTCAGTTATATTGAAATAAATAATAATAATTATTATGAAATCTTGGTAACCTTAGTAACCATGGCAACCTTGGTGACCATGGTAATATGGACACACACACACACACACATACATTCATTTTTATATATATAGATTTATAAATGTTGATAAATATTACCAATACTTTTTACAGAAACATAAAAATGTTATCAAAAAAATAATTGAAGAAAAATTAAACATTTCTATACAAACATATTATATAATGTAAAACATAATTCTATGACACTTTGGATTTGTCAATCAATACATTATGCCCCATGGAATATAACCTGTTCTTTTTACGCCATTTAATTGAGCTTAAAAAACTATGAGGATTCCTCAGAATATAATCCAATTCGTTCTTTTTTATGTGAACATTTTGATGCTCAATTAACGCTAGGTACGGGCGTACAGCCACAAAAAGTAAAGCATTTACTGGAGCACTGCTTTATCAGTCGGTAGCTTAAGCATGTGCTTACATCACTTAACCAATTTTTTTTTGTATTTAATTATAGTGTAGGTATTCAATATCAGCAATTGTAACAGCATTATAAAACCATATTCTTATTCTCTGTCAGCCTGCGGTTGATCGTGAACCCCACGTGGTGCGTTCGTAAGTGTATAGTTTAACTTTAAAGTATCAAAGTTATACCATGTTTGTCATTTTTACTTAATTCGGCCTACAGCGGATTAATACAAAAACTTAACCTAACCTAACCATACTAAAATCAGATTAATTTTTGAACACAAAACATTCGTATGTTCCTATAGGGAAAAAAACAATAAAACAAATTGGTCCGCCGAAACCGTGGTTCAAACTTCAAGCATTCTGTACTAAAAAATAGGATTGCCAGTACCACAACAGACTTCGCTTTAATAATAATAGTTACTATGGAAACCAATGGCAACCAGTTACAAACACACACACACACACACACAAATACATTATATAATATTCTTTTTTATATATTACAAAGATATAGATTTTAATTTTTAACACACACTATTCATACTTACTTATTATACTTAATAAGTATTTAGCTGCTAGATCTATAATAATAAACGTTATTGTGACAATTTCCAAATTCCAATTGTTATTTTTACTAATATACATTCTACATCATATAATTCAGTAACTCTTTAGGTTATAAATATTCAATAGATTCAACAATTTATTCGTCGGGTGAAACATTTTAATTCAATCTTTCAACCTTGTTTTACAGTATTTCATCAATAAATTAACAATTTTTGTTTTTTAACGTTGTCAAGTAACTCGTTTTTGAATCAAGTAGTACTACTAGGCACTAGATTTACTATAGTAAAGTTTTTTCCCGTCACATTTAGCACCACAAGAAATATGTCCAACTTCAACTTTGACAGTTGATTCTAGTAACAAATGAAATTTAGTTAGTACTTTAGGAATGTCAATGAGAAATCGGGGAAATACGGTGGCTATGTTTATGGATCACATAAAGTATAGGAATTACGCCATATGAATTTATTTTTTATTTTATTTTACAATTTTTGTTAAGTTTTCAATAATTTAAAATGTTTAATGATTTATGTAGGTAACTACCCTAAGATTTTCAAAAGCATATTTTAATGATTTTATGTTAAAAAATTCATTTTTATCTCTATAAATACATTTTACAGAGAATTAAATTGAATATAGTATACTCACTTTCCCTTATGGTATCTAAACAAAGAAAAATAATCATAATTTGTTATTCATGTGATATAATTTATAGAGTCCTACCGTAAAATCATAGATCAGAATTGTAAAAATATACTAACGCTTTTAAAAAATCAATCAAAATATTGATCAATAATAAATTTCACAATGATAGTTTATTTACTTCTTTTTTTATAGTAGGTATATACATAAGTTATTACTGTTATTAGACACAAATCAAATAATCTTAACTACAAAATTAAACGCATAAAAAAAAATCGATATTCACGTACTTGCTTGGCCAACTAGCAATAAAATAATAAACATACTATTTAATAAATTATATAATATGTAATAATATTACAACGATCCACCGATGGAAGACGAGCATAATATGCATGATTTAAATTAATGTTGAAAGTGTAATAATAATTTTTTCATAGGTATCATAGTATAAATAAAGAAATGTCTTTTGCAAATGCATGCATTCATTTTACTTCACGTAATCACGTTACAGGTAGATATCATCCCGGTGGGAGGGGGGGGGGCTAACTCGTTCACATCTTTCAACCTTGTGTTACAGTTTTTCATCAATAAACTAACAGTTTTTGTTTTTTAACGTTGTCAGGTAACTCGTTTTTGAATCAAGTAGTACTCATTTTTCTGTAACTATTCATGATTTAGTAACCTCAATATTTAACACATCTTCAGCTTGGATTTCAACAACATTATTTAATTCATCAAATCTGATTTTGTATATTTACCGTTGCACCATCAAAGACACAAAGATAAATATAAAAAATATTAAGCCAAGAAGGTAGGCACTAGATTTACTATAGTGAATTTTTTTTTCCGTCACCTTTAGCACCACAAGAAATACGTCCTTTTCAACTTTAACAGTTGATTCTAGTAACAAATGAAATTTAGTTAGCACTTTAGGAATGTCAATAAGAAATCGGGGCAATACGGTGGCTATGTTTATGGATCACATAAAGTATGGGAATTACGCCATATGAATTTATTTTTTATTTTATTTTATAATTTTTGTTAAGTTTTCAATAATTTAAAATGTTTAATGAATTAGGTAACTACCCTAAGATTTTCAAAAGCATATTTTAATGATTTGATGTTGAAAAATTCATTTTTATCTCTATAAATACATTTTACAGCGAATTAAATTGAATATAGTATACTCACTTTCCATTGATTTGGTATCTAAACAAAGAAAAATAATCATAATTTGTTATTCATGTGATATAATTAATAGGGTCCTACCGTAAAGTCATAGATCAGAATTGTAAAAATATACTAACGCTTTTAAAAAATCAATCAAAATATTGATCAATAATAAATTGCACAATGATAGTTTATTTACTTCTTTTTTTATAGTAGGTATATACATAAGTTATAACTGTTATTAGACACAAATCAAATAATCGTAACTACAAAATGAAACGTATGAAAAAAAAATCGATATTCACGTACTTCCTTGGCCAATTAGCACTAAAATAATAAACATACTATTTAATAAATTATATTATATGTAATAATACTACAACGATCCACCGATGGAAGACGAGTATAATATGAATGTTTTAAATTAATGTTGAAAATGTAATAATAATTTTTTCATAGGTATCATAGTATAAATAAAGAAATGTCTTTTGCAAATGCATGCATTCATTTTACTTCACGTAATCACGTTACAGGTGGATATCATCCCGGTGGGAGGGGGGGGGGGCTAACTCGTTCACATCTTTCAACCTTGTGTTACAGTCTTTCATCAATAAACTAACAGTTTTTGTTTTTTAACGTTGTCAGGTAACTCTTTTTTGAATCAAGTAGTACTCATTTTTCTGTAACTATTCATGATTTAGTAACCTCAATATTTAACACATCTTCAGCTTGGATTTCAACAACACTATTTAATTCATCAAATCTGATTTTGTATATTTACCGGTGCACTATCAAAGACACAAAGATAAATATAAAAAATATTAAGCCAAGAAGGTAGGCACTTGATTTACTATAGTGAAGTTTTTTTTCCGTCACCTTTAGCACCACAAGAAATACGTCCTTTTCAACTTCAACAGTTGATTCTAGTAACAAATGAAATTTAGTTAGCACTTTGGGAATGTCAATGAGAAATCGGGGAAATACAGTGGCTATGTTTATGGATCACATAAAGTATGGGAATTACGCCATATGAATTTATTTTTTATTTTATTTTATAATTTTCGTTAAGTTTTCAATAATTTAAAATGTTTAATGAATTATGTAGGTAACAACCCTAAGATTTTCAAAAGCATATTTTAATGATTTTATGTTGAAAAATTCATTTTTATCTCTATAAATACATTTTACAGAGAATTAAATTGAATATAGCTAGTATACTCACTTTCCCTTGTGGTATCTAAACAAAGAAAAATAATCATAATTTGTTATTCATGTGAAATAATTTATAGAGTCCTACCGTTAAATCATAGATCAGAATTGTAAAAATATACTAACGCTTTTTAAAAAATCAATCAAAATATTGATCAATAATAAATTTCACAATGATAGTTTATTTACTTCTTTTTTTATAGTATATACATAAGTTATTACTGTTATTAGACACAAATCAAATAATCTTAACTACAAAATTAAACGTATAAAAAAAAATCGATATTCACGTACTTGCTTGGCCAACTAGCAATAAAATAATAAACATACTATTTAATAAATTATATAATATGTAATAATATTACAACGATCCACCGATGGAAGACGAGTATAATATGCATGATTTAAATTAATGTTGAAAGTGTAATAATAATTTTTTCATAGGTATCATAGTATAAATAAAGAAATGTCTTTTGCAAATGCATGCATTCATTTTACTTCACGTTATAGGTAGATATCATGGTGGTGGGAGGGGGGGGGGCTAACTCGTTCACATCTTTCAACCATGTGTTACAGTCTTAAATATGGTTTCAACGACCAGAATCGTACCAGAAACTATACGTGGTGATACATCATGGTATATTCTCTATCATGTCGTGACATCTGATTTTTACATTTTTAACCCTCTATAAAGACGTATCACTAGGTACAAAAAATGAATTATATTGATAGATGAAATAAAAACCACGAAAAATGTTTCATACCGTCAACTGAAAAAAAAATAAAAAATATTCATTATATTCTTATTATTTGTCTAAAAATATTAAAACAATGAACCAGGAAGTACAAAAGTTCTTCTTCTTTTATGGTTCAAAATAACGTATTAATTTTCCAAAAACACAAAAAACATTAATAATCTCTATACTACTCGGCTTAAAGTAGCAACCCTAGCGGCTGTGTACGCAACGCAACCGTGATTGTATTTAATCGTGCTACTCTTTCGTAGACAAATCAGTGTCCTTTTATCGAATTCCAAAAGTGAAATATGTATTACATTTTGTCTCATTCATAACCAAAAATGTTAGGTTAGCGTATGCCATATTAAATAATTAAGAAAAAAACGAAAAAAAAAACGATATGTTTGAAAATCAATTATGCAATATGCGCATTTGTTCAATTCATTTTAAAACTGGCAAATAACAATTGTTTATTAACTATGTTGTTATTGCTTTTTATAAATTATAATATGCTTCTTTGGCCTTTTTCACATTTTAACTGTTTTTATTATTCATTATATCGCCTTCAAATCTGAACTCTATTGATTAATGATTACCAACTTCATTCACTCTCTACTTCCAACGCTACACCCATCATACCTTCTTTTAGTAATATTTATTGTATATCAGATTGTTGACTTCAAAGTTGAAATATAAAAAATAAATAGGTACATATTTCAAAACTATTCCCGTTTTTCTTTGCTTTCTGTAAATTTATCCCATGTATTTCAAATTATTATTATAGTTTTTTTTTAATTTTCACCACCTATTATACTAACTAAATAAATATTTCCTATAAAAATCACCATAAATGTGTAAAATACAATTATTTTTACCATTTCAAAACAGATTATCGTTAAATTGATACTTTGCTCTTTCCTGTCAGAATCTTATCTTTTAAAAGATACGTTTCAAGTAAAATAATATTGTTATGCCCCTCTTATATATTATATATAAAAATTAAATAAGTTATACGTACTGTTGTTGTCTGAAAACGATAATGGTTAATTTATTAATTTATAACTATGTAGTTACCAACATTATATTTACGATAAATAGATTAGTGTCATATTGTAGGTACTTATATATATAAATATATATATTTATTTATTTATATATCATATATCATGAATAAAGAAAAAATTCTAGATTAAGTCTTTCAACTTATTATAAAACAGTATAGAACTGTTAAATCAAATACATAAATAAACACTACCCTTCTGAAAAAAGTCACAACGATATTTGGAGTCCAGTCTTAAATTCATTCCCGCAATTTATTATTGATTCCCTTGAATTCCCGCCAAATACCGTTACTGAGAATAGCACATCTCTAATCTGGACACGTATAACAGTAATTACTAATTGTGGATAAGATCGCGAATAGTATAGCCCACTCCACTCTTATTCCACCAAGATATAATGATAATATTGTTCAGAAGTAGGTACCTTATAAACTATAAATTCTAAATAGGTAAACGGAAATCGTTTACCTTTTTATAATTGTATAAGATTTGATATTTTAGTTATTTGAACAATAGTGGTTGGAATAAATAAAAACCTGAACCAATTATAAACAGTGTATGTTTCAATTCAATTTGTCTTTTTATCGCTACAGAAGAGGAGAAAGTAAAAATATGACAATAAACATAAAATATACTTACATAAAATATCTGCGAAAAAAAAATTTATAAAAATTTACGTTTGTGTTTAATAATAATATGTACAATTTTATATTTATATGCATTTTTAAATTTATAGTTATGTTCAATGTGATGGTCCCTTAGATTTTTTGTCAACGGTTAAAAAAAAGATTATGAAATAATGCTACTGAGTATCCTACGTATATTTTAAATTTTTTTATTTATTAGTACTTAATATTTATTAAGACATTTTAATTGACACAATTTTTAGTTTAGTTTAAAATTGTATATTTTTTTTTTTATTCATACTAGTTATTTATTTAGCAATTTAATTTTACATTATTTTAATTAATGAAATACATTTTTTAGTCATTTTAGTTTTGCGAACAGTTTTCTTTTGAGAGCTATTATTTTTCGATCAAATGTCATGCAATCATTTAATTTCAATAGATTGATAAGAAATTCTTTGGATGTTCAATGTATATTTATCTATAAACTGACATTGAAACCAATGGATGAAATAATAAATACTATAATACAATCATGAAACCCCACACAGAATAAAATATTACATTTTAAGAATAATAAAGATCGAATCAAATATGTACTTACAAAGATCACCTAGAAAAAAATTACAGTAATAATTAATTTATATAGAAAGCTGTATTCAACAATTTCAATAGTGGAATTTTATTTTCAACTGAATTTTAGGAACAATAATAACTTCTTCCAAAAATTCTGATATCAAAAAAAAAATGCATACCAATACGTATTACAATAGAAAAAGTACAAAATTACGTACTTTTGACTATAAGTTCATTTTGATCATCTATAAAAAGTGAGAAATAATATTTGTTTGACAAAATATTAACAATTCATAACCATAAATATAACTACCTATATTTGATTATGATTTTATTGAGATACATCTACATCTTCGTAACTACGTTGTACAATTATATTGTTTTTAATATAAAGTTCAGAGTTAATTTTGTAAGGATATTATGTATTATAGGTATTTACTTAATACAATACTATCAAATTCATATACATACCTACAAGACTTATATGGTTATATACGTATCTACTTAGTAATACTATACACGAATATTACACATACTTACAATTTATACTGTACAGGGTGATTTTTTTATCATGAACCAGTCAATATCTCGGGAAGTATTAAGAATTTTAAAATAATTTTTTTTTTTAACTATCTAGGTTTTACTATTTTACACTTTGTTATAGTTTTGATAATTTTAACTTCCTCCCTTATTTGTTTTAACACTATCAATTTTCGATTTTCAAATCGCAATACCTATTTTCGATAACGAAAATCTATAAAAAATACTGAAAAAAATAATTTTATCGTTTACAGTACGTATTTAATTTCAGTAATCCGTTTGCGACTTATTACCGTTTAAATATTCGTTCAATTTTGCTGCTACTGGACAATTCATCGAACCCAACAGTAAAAACCAGAAGTCATAAAGAAATTAAATATCAATTTAATGATACCTATAACGGACATAATCGATAATAACAATAAGTCAATTACTAATAACATATTATAAAAAAAAAAGGTATAAGTAGTAGGTAATAAGTACTATGTTCAAAGGTCGTACGAATTGGACCTTCCTACCAATCCCTACTCTCAACCGAACACCGAGTGTCGAGTGAACAACGTATAAAAATAAAATTTTACAATTTAGCAAAATGGTTACATAATAAAGCACTGGTTACTGATTCTTGGATGCAGTCTTATTACTTATAACTTTTGTAGATAAATGAGAATTAACAGTTAATCAATATAATATGTCAACCATGACAAATTAAATAGGTATGTCAGCAACTTGTGATACGCATATCTGTGACGTAAGCATTTCTCCAACTGGTTGTGCCGTGGAGTGGTGGTGAAGTCTTCGGCAGCGGCGGACCAATTAGAAACGGAGAAATGCTTACGTCACAGTACATAGCTGAGTGGAGGGTGGATGCGCGATTTGTTTCAAAACCAGTAATGTTGCTGACATACCTATTTAATCTGTCATGATGTCAACATTCAACAGCAATAACAGCATGCGTGCATGACTATCTTAAATCGTGATTAACATTCAACATTTAACATTTCAACAGTAATAT
>JANEHU010004626.1:0-10727 GCA_027563435.1 Nasonovia ribisnigri | reverse complement strand
AAAGTGTTACTCACTTGTATGAAAAGCGGCGTTCGATGGCCTAAAAAAAAACCTAGAAAAAAAAAAAATTACGTTCTGTTAAATATACACAACGTATGCGCTCGCGCGTGTAAAAGGCGTCCGAAATGCGCACAGAAAAGTTAAGGGAACTAAGAAAACAGAGAAAAATTAACTTTTCGGTGCGCTAAGACGTTCGCCGTACGGACACTGGGCACAAGTTGACGTTTGATGACACGGCGCGTTTCACGTCGCTAAAGTTTTTCCTCGCGCGGCTACTCACTCCACCGATAACGTCAGGTTAGGTACGCGTTACTCATAAGTCATAATCTTAAATCTAATGGCAGTACTGTAGTATTGCGTTTATTATATATATAATAATATATATAATAATAATAATATATAATAATATAAATCAAATATTAACGCACGTAATTAATATAATAATAATAATAATAAGTATAATACAGCATTATTAAACTTCAATATCTATTGAAATATAGAAGTACCTATATCAATTGACACCGTCTTAGCGTTTTGTGGGTACTCGTATATATATAAAAAAAATATATAGCAGTTAAACTACCTATGTAGCTATGCTCAACTACATTTTACTTAATTTCACTTAGTCCTATCTCATCACCGACATTAGGCACCCACACTTAATTAAGTCGGTTCAATCAATACCATGCACCTACTCTTTAAGTAGATGGGTAGGTAAATTAAATTTTTCACTACCCATTAAGGCATTAACATTCAAATATATATACGCATATAGTTATTATGACAATATGCTTAGTACCTATGTGTATATATACCTATTAAGCAGACAATACAATACAATCAATATCATGTAAGTACCTACTCTTTAAGTAGGTAAACTACAAATATAATAACATAATATATTAGGTACCTACTACTGTGACTTATAAGTAGGTATCTGCTATGTACATATTACATGCATACGCATGAGTTATAACTATTGTGAGTATTTAATTTAACTATTTAATCGCCTCGAACAACCAAGTCCCTTACACGGTGCAATAGAAATATCCAGACGTTTTATTAGTCAATCAATCAATACAATATAATATACGAATGAATTAATCAATAAGTCCGTAGCAATAATCGTTTAAACCGAACGCGGCTAAAAAGAATTAATACAAAATAAATAAATCGCGAAAAAAAAAACGAAAAAAAGAATTTCGAATTAACACGGCCGCCGCAAATTTTGCACAATTCGCCGCCGCCGCGGCCGGTATCGAACGCTTAACCGCCGGGTAACCCGCCTAACGCCTTAATCCTACCTACCTACCTATCGAGTTGAGAATTGGTGTGAAATCTCTGCCTCTTAAGGCGTCTCGCCGCCGAGGCGAATCGCGAACGCTACGCCGTCGTCCGCCCCGCGGTCTTCCGGGTCGGGCGGTCTGCCGCGTCGGACGGCGGACGACGTCCTCCGCCGCGTTCTCCCGGAGAGAACGCGATTTACGGGAAAAAAGTCCAAAACGTCTACGCGTATATATATAGTAATATAGTAATGATGACGACGCCGCGGCGGCCGATTCCGGGCTCTACTATCGTCGGTTTTACTCGCCCGCGGCACTCGCCGGGATCGAAGTGGGGCGGCGCGCCGACGGTAAATTTAGCGGGGATTCCGAATACGCGGCGAGCGGGGATATGAGACGTTTGAAAGTGGGTTAAAACTCGACTTTTCGAGAAAAAAAACGGCCAAACGGCGCGCTTCGGCTGCGGGCGGTTCGCACGCGATCTCCGCCGAGAAAGGGTCGAGACGAATAAAGCGCGTAGACGTGTGGCGGTTAAATCTCCCGGGGAACGCGAATAAGGTCCGAGCGGGCCCGCGCGTCGCCCCGTAGGGGGGTAAAACTCGACTTTTCGAAAAAAAAAGTCGAATTTCTCTCGAAAACTCGTAAAATTGATAAGGCGTCGGCGATAACGCGGCGACGGCTGCGCCGCCGCGAATCTCGGCGGAATCGGATTTTTTCATTGGCGCGCGCTGATTCTACCCGCCGCACGGTCCGATTTTCGCTCCATTATTCACTAAATAACGCAGAAAAACGCCATAGGGGGCGCCATCTGTTAGCGTTTTATACTATAAGACTAGCTCTCCGAGCGTCGCTGGGGGAGACCCCCAGACCCCCCAGTGTTACTCCCAGTGGAAACCGATTTGCCTAAAATATTGGTCCAAAATGTGGATTGCCGATGAGAATAGTGGATGAGTGATAAGGAAAGTGGACGTGTGATAAGAATAGTGGATGGGAGATTAGAATAGTGGATGCGTGATAAGGAAAGTGGATGCGTGATAAGGATTGTGGATGAGTGATAAGGCTATGCTTTTTGGCGGTATCTTTCGGTGACTTTTGAAATTTGGGTATGAGGGTCCGATCATTTCTCATGCCTGAGGATGTGCTCTACAGTTGATACGGTCCAGACTTTCTTTCGAAAGGAAAATCATAAATCTGTATGTCGTGTTTATGTTTCTAGCAAGTCAGTCACCTCAAATGACGTTGAATGTAGTCATACGTTGTTAATTGCCGTGGCCAAAATCGCCTAACCTAACCTTACCCCCAGACCCCCCGGAGTTGGCGAGGAGTGTTGTCCATGTCGGACGCCATAGTGGTCTTGTGGTCCAGTCGTCGACTCGAGCCGACACGGTGTATGGGTGATAAGGCTATCGATGGTGAGATAGTGATAAGAATTCGTGATTAGAAAAGGGGTATGTAAAATTGAAAAGTGATAAGGAAGGTGAATTTGTGATAACAATTAGTGTTAAGGATATTGGATTTATAATAAGAATAGTGGATTTGTGATAAGGATAGTGGATTCAAGATAAGGATAATGGAATTTTGTAAGGAATGGTGGATTAGCCAACGCCAAATCACGTAACCTTCGGACGGTGTCATAAATTATAGCCGCCGTGATTTTTTTGGGGTCTAGCAGGTCAGTCACTCGATGGAATGTAGTTGTCTCCGTGGATAGGCAATTCGACTGCGTCGAATCGCGGACGAAGTTGTTTGCTATGGTCGGAAATGAAAAAAAAAAATTTGAAAATTTCGGGCGGCCATGCTAATCGTATAGCCGCTGTGAAGTTTTGGGTGTCTAGCAAGTCAGTTATTCGATGGACAGTAGTTATGTCCGTGGATAGGCAATCCTACTTCGTCGGATAGCGGACAATGTGCGACGGCCAGGTCACGTCGTCAGGTATGCAATCAGACTGCGTCGAATCGCGGACAGCGTTCATTACTGTCACCAAGAAAATAAATTATGTAATATATTACATGAAAACAATTCAAAACATTTCGGGCATCTATGCAAATCATATAGCCGCCGTCTTTTTAGGGTGTCTAGCAGGTCAGTCACCTCGAATGACGTTCGCCGAAGTAATAAGGGTAGGCAAGCCGACTTCGTCGGATAGCAGACAATGTGCGACGGCCAGGTCACGTCGACAGGTATGCAATCTGACTGCGTTGAATCGCGGACAGCGTTCATTATTGTCACCGAAAACGCAAAATTAATTTATAAATTACGTGGAAATATTCGAAAATTTCGGGCGGCCATGCTAATCGTATATGCACCGTGATGTTTTAAGGGTCTAGCAAGTCAGTCATTCGATGGACGGTAGTTATGTCCGTGGATAGGCAATCCGACTTTTTCGGATAGCGGACAATGTGCGACAGCCGGGTCACGTCGTCAGGTATGCAATCCGACTGCGTTGAATCGCGGACAGCGTTCATTATTGTCACCGAAAACGCAAAATTAATTTATAAATTACGTGGATTTTCGGGCGGCCATGCTAATCGTATAGCCGCCGTGAAGTTTTGGGCGTCTAGCAAGTCAGTCATTAGATGGACGGTAGTTATGCCCGTGGATAGGCAATTCGACTACGTTTTTTTGGGTGTCTAGCAGGTCAGTCACCTCGAATGACGTTCGCCGAAGTAATAATGGTAGGCAATGGTAGACAATGTGCGAAGGCCAGGTCACGTCGTCAGGTATGCAATCCGACTGCGTCGAATCGTGGACAGCGTTCATAACTGTCACCGAAAACGCAAAATTAAGTGATAAATTACGTGAAAAATTTTTTTAAAAATTCGGGGAAATCATATAGCTGCCGTCTTTTTTTGAGTGTCTAGCAGGTCAGTCACCTCGAATGACGTTCGCCGTAGTAATAAGGGTAGGCTATTCGACTTTGTCGGATAGCGGACAATGTGCGACGAACAGGTCACAACATCAGGTTGAATCGTGGACAATACCTATTATATATGTATATTTTTATGTTATGATACATTAAATAAACTTTAGGTACCTACGTAATAAGCAAACCCATATAATGTTATATTGCTAAAGTTGTCCCCCGCACGCCATCACTCCACCAACCGACCAGTATCAATTAATAATGGTCATACTGTAGCATTGCGAGAATCGTTTATATTGATATATATAATAATATGATATTATACAATATTCGACGTCAGCTGAGGGCTTTTGAGCCGGCGATCCCACCTCGTCGATAAGCAGACGAAATTCGCGAAAAAAATGGAACCTTCCGACGCATGTATTTATGCCTGTATATAGTAATACCCACTCGACGGCGGCGATATCCGCACTCGGCTAGTTTATTTCATATAATACTCATAATTGAACCTATATAAGTAATTTCAAATAGTATATAGCCATATCATTATACAATTTAATTGCTAGACTTTAATGAAATACATAAAGTTCTATTTTGTTATTGTATTATTTAGAATCTGTTGCAGTTTATTTTGTATGCTACACTAAGAGTAAAACTGTAATATAATATTTACCTACTACATAGTATAGGTGTTGTATATTTAATCATGAGCATGAAATACAAATAATACAAATAATTGATATACACAGCTATTGCTTTTATTGTCTACATTTATTGAGCAATGTTTATGTGGTTAAATATTAATAATAATATATTGTAATACACACTGTGTGTTGAAGTATTCGAACGTTTCTGTCACATCCATCGTCGACTCGAGCTAGGATATATATTATTATATAATAATTTAACTTAACCAACCACCGCGCGGTATCAACTCTTAAAAGTCTACATTTATTATAAGATGCATGTACCTACAGTTCCTTCTGTTGTCATATCGTCTATCAAATATATAAATATATGAGTAGCATGTATATACCTATGCCTGTACGCCGCACCCGACGCGAACGAAGTACGGGGAACGCGAATAAGGGTAAAACTCAAATTTTGAAAAAAAAATCATAAAATTTTCGTTAAATACGAATAATATGAAAGAAAAAAAAAACGCAAAAAAAATAATTCGATTTAACACGGCCGCCGCAGATTTCCACGACCCGGGGCCGGCATCGAACGCTCGACCCATGGGTAACCTGCCTAACGCCTTAACCGACCTACCTACCTACTGAGATGAGAAAGGGAGTGAAAGCAATGCCTATTAAGTCGCCTCGGTGCCGAGGCGAAACGCGAACGCCGCGGCGTCAGCCGCCGCGGTCTCCCGGGTCGGGCGGTCTACCGCGTCGGGCGGTCTATCGCGTCGGACGGCGGACGACGTCGTCCGCCACGTTTTTACGAAGCGAACGCGATTTACGCGAAAAAAATCGGACTTTTCTACGCATATATACAGGGCCTGTATATAGTAATACCTACTCGACGGCGGCGCTTCGCGGGCTCTGCTGTCGTGGATTTTACTCGACCGCGGCACTCGCCCGGAACGGAGTAGGGGCGGGCGCCGTCGGTAAATTTAGCGGGGATTCCGAATACGTCGCGAGCAGGGAGATCGGACGTTTGAAAGACGGGTAAAACTCGATCGGTAGACGAAAAAGTGTGAAAAACGTTCGAAACGGCGCCAAAATCGACGACGGCTAATAGAATCAGTCGGAGTTCTCCTCCGGGGCACCCGTCGTAAACGAAATAGCGTCGCGCGGGGCCTATAGATTTGGCGAGAAACGCGATCCGGTGACGGACGGGGCCGCGCGACGCTCCGAAAGGGGGTAAAACTCGACTTTTCGAACGAAAAGCGCGACGACGGCGCGCGGCGGCGGCGCACGGTTCGCGCGTGATCTCGGCCGAGAAATCGTCGAAACGAAAAAAGCGCGGGTGCTGGGGGCCGTTAAATCCGACGGGGAAGGCGAATAAGGTCCGAACGGGGCCGCCCAGAGCCCCCCGGGGGGGTAAAACTCGAAAAAGTTTGAAAAAATTGAAAAATCTGAAAAAAATCGTGAAAAAGTGATAAGAGAGACTGATTACGCAGCGACGGGTCCGCCGCCGCCGGGAGACCGCCCGCGGAAAAAATCTAATTTTCTCATTGGCCGTTTCCTTACGCTAGTTCAAAAGCCGTACCTAGTCGGAAACGGAGCGCCACACGTGTCTCTGTTTTATATATTAGGAAGGATAGGAAGGATATATAATAATAATAATAATATATAATAATATAAATCAAATATTAACGCACGTAATTAATATAATAATAATAATAATAAGTATAATACAGCATTATTAAACTTCAATATCTATTGAAATATAGAAGTACCTATATCAATTGACACCGTCTTAGCGTTTTGTGGGTACTCGTATATATATAAAAAAAAAATATATAGCAGTTAAACTACCTATGTAGCTATGCTCAACTACATTTTACTTAATTTTACTTAGTCCTATCTCATCACCGACATTAGGCACCCACGCTTAATTAAGTCGGTTCAATCAATACCATGCACCTACTCTTTAAGTAGATGGGTAGGTAAACTAAATTTTTCACTACCCATTAAGGCATTAACATTCAAATACATATAGTTATTATTACAATATGCTTAGTATGTGTATATATACCTATTAAGCAGACAATACAAAACTCATAGGTAACTGCTACGTACACATTAGATATACGTATGCATGAGTTATATAACCTATTGTAAGTAGCTCTATAACACTATTCAACCACCTCCACCAACTACTTTACAAAATGTAATACAACAGTATTGTATAAGTATACAAATGTTGCTGTGTCATTATATCATTGTGAAAACTACATTTTACTTCAAATAATAGTCCTACCCTATCACCGACATTATACTTTGTATTAGGTAACCGTACTTAATTCAGTTAGTTCAATCAATATCATGTAAGTAAACTACAAATATAATAACATAATATATTAGGTACCTACTACTGTGACTTATAAGTAGGTATCTGCAATGTACATATTACATGCATACGCCTGAGTTATAAACAACCAAGTCCTCGAACAACCAAGTCCCTTACACGGTGCAATAGAAATATCCAGACGTTTTATTAGTCAATACAATATAATATACGAATGAATTAATCAATAAGTCCGTAGCAATAATCGTTTAAACCGAACGCGGCTAAAAAGAATTAATACAAAATAAATAAATCGCGAAAAAAAAAACGAAAAAAAGAATTTCGAATTAACACGGCCGCCGCAAATTTACACAATCCGCCGCGGCCGGTATCGAACGCTCCACCGTCGGGTAACCTGCCTAACGCCCTAATCCTACCTACCTACCTATCGAGTTGAGAACTGGTGTGAAATCTTTGCCTCTTAAGGCGTCTTAGAATCGCGAACGCTACGCCGTCGTGCGCCCCGCGGTCTCCCGGGTCGGGCGGTCTGCCGCGTCGGACGGCGAACGACGGCCTCCGCCGCGTTCTCCGGGAGAGAACGCGATTTACGGGAAAAAAATCCAAAACGTCTACGCGTATATATGGCATATATATATAGTATATATAGTAGTAGTAATATAGTAATGACGACGCCGCGGTCTACTGTAGTCGGTTTTACTCGCCCGCGGCACTCGCCGGGATCGAAGTGGGGCGGCGGGCCGACGGTAAATTTAGCGGGGATTCCGAATACGCGGCGAGCGGCGAGATGAGACGTTTAAAAGAGGTTTAAAACTCGACTTTTCGGAAAAAAAACGGCCAGACGGCGCGCTTCGGCGGCGGGCGGTCCGCGCGCGATCTCCGCCGAGAAAGGGTCGAGACGAATAAAGCGCGTAGACGTGTGGCGGTTAAATCTCCCGGGGAACGCGAATAAGGTCCGAGCGGGGCCGCGCGTCGCCCCGGAGGGGGGTAAAACTCGACTTTTCGAAAAAAAAAGTCGAATTTCTCTCGAAAACTCGTAAAATTGATAAGGCGTCGGCGATAACGCGAAACTCGGCGGAATCGGATTTTTTCATTGGCGCGCGCTGATTCTACCCGCCGCACGGTCCGATTTTCGCTCCATTATTCACTAAATAACGCATAAAAACGCCATAGGGTGCGCCCTATGTTAGCGTTTTATACTATAAGACTAGCTCTCCGAGCGTCGCTGGGGGAGACCCCCAGACCCCCCAGTGTTACTCCCAGTGGAAACCGATTTGCCTAAAATATTGGTCCAAAATGTGGATTGCCGATGAGAATAGTGGATGCGTGATAAGGAAAGTGGATGCGTGATAAGGATTGTGGATGAGTGATAAGGCTATGCTTTTTGGCGGTATCTTTCGGTGACTTTTGAAATTTGGGTATGAGGGTCCGATCATTTCTCATGCCTGAGGATGTGCTCTACATTTGATACGGTCCAGACTTTCTTTCGAAAGGAAAATCATAAATCTGTATGTCGTGTTTATGTTTCTAGCAAGTCAGTCACCTCAAATGACGTTGAATGTAGTCATACGTTGTTAATTGCCGTGGCCAAAATCGCCTAACCTAACCTTACCCCCAGACCCCCCGGAGTTGGCGAGGAGTGTTGTCCATGTCGGACGCCATAGTGGTCTTGTGGTCCAGTCGTCGACTCGAGCCGACACGGTGTATGGGTGATAAGGCTATCGATGGTGAGATAGTGATAAGAATTCGTGATTAGAAAAGGGGTATGTAAAATTGAAAAGTGATAAGGAAGGTAGATTTGTGATAACAATTAGTGTTAAGGATATTGGATTTATAATAAGAATAGTGGATTTGTGATAAGGATAGTGGATTCAAGATAAGGATAATGGATTTTTGATGAGGATAATGGAATTTTGTAAGGAATGGTGGATTAGCCAACGCCAAATCACGTAACCTTCGGACGGTGTCATAAATTATAGCCGCCGTGATTTTTTTGGGGTCTAGCAGGTCAGTCACTCGATGGAATGTAGTTGTTTCCATGGATAGGCAATCCGACTGCGTCGAATCGCGGACGAAGTTGTTTGTTATGGTCGGAAATGAAAAAAAAAAATTTGAAAATTTCGGGCGGCCATGCTAATCGTTAGCCGCTGTGAAGTTTTGGGTGTCTAGCAAGTCAGTTATTCGATGGACAGTAGTTATGTCCGTGGATAGGCAATCCGACTTCGTCTGATAGCGGACAATGTGCGACGGCCAGGTCACGTCGTCAGGTATGCAATCCGACTGCGTCGAATCGCGGACAGCGTTCATTACTGTCACCAAGAAAATAAATTATGTAATATATTACATGAAAACAATTCAAAACATTTCGGGCATCTATGCAAATCATATAGCCGCCGTCTTTTTAGGGTGTCTAGCAGGTCAGTCACCTCGAATGACGTTCGCCGAAGTAAGAAGGGTAGGCAATCCGACTTCGTCGGATAGCAGACAATGTGCGACGGCCAGGTCACGTCGACAGGTATGCAATCCGACTGCGTTGAATCGCGGACAGCGTTCATTATTGTCACCGAAAACGCAAAATTAATTTATAAATTACGTGGAAATATTCGAAAATTTCGGGCGGCCATGCTAATCGTATATGCACCGTGATGTTTTAAGGGTCTTGCAAGTCAGTCATTCGATGGAGGGTAGTTATGTCCGTGGATAGGCAATCCGACTACATCTTTTTGGGTGTCTAGCAAGTCAGTCATTCGATGGACGGTAGTAATGTCGGTGGATAGGCAATCCGACTTTTTCGGATAGCGGACAATGTGCGACAGCCGGGTCACGTCGTCAGGTATGCAATCCGACTGCGTTGAATCGCGGACAGCGTTCATTATTGTCACCGAAAACGCAAAATTAATTTATAAATTACGTAGAATTTCGGGCGGCCATGCTAATCGTATAGCCGCCGTGAAGTTTTGGGCGTCTAGCAAGTCAGTCATTAGATGGACGGTAGTTATGCCCGTGGATAGGCAATTCGACTACGTTTTTTTGGGTGTCTAGCAGGTCAGTCACCTCGAATGACGTTCGCCGAAGTAATAATGGTAGGCAATGGTAGACAATGTGCGAAGGCCAGGTCACGTCGTCAGGTATGCAATCCGACTGCGTCGAATCGTGGACAGCGTTCATAACTGTCACCGAAAACGCAAAATTAAGTGATAAATTACGTGAAAAAATTTTTAAAAATTCGGGGAAATCATATAGCTGCCGTCTTTTTTTTGAGTGTCTAGCAGGTCAGTCACCTCGAATGACGTTCGCCGTAGTAATAAGGGTAGGCTATTCGACTTTGTCGGATAGCGGACAATGTGCGACGAACAGGTCACAACATCAGGTTGAATCGTGGACAATACCTATTATATATGTATATTTTTATGTTATGATACATTAAATAAACTTTAGGTACCTACGTAATAAGCAAACCCATATAATGTTATATTGCTAAAGTTGTCCCCCGCACGCCATCACTCCACCAACCGACCAGTACCAATTAAAAATGGTCATACTGTAGCATTGCGAGAATCGTTTATATTGATATATATAATAATAATATAATAATATGATATTA
>JANEHU010004625.1:10000-11002 GCA_027563435.1 Nasonovia ribisnigri | reverse complement strand
ATGTGCACTACCCCGGCATGGCTGAGCAACGTGGAACGTGGATTGGAAAAAAAATTTCGTATTAACCGACACGGTGGTTCGTCCGCCAAACCGTGGACCGCGACGCTGCGACGGCCCCGTTAAAAAAAAACATACACGGCAATTGCAATCGTGCAAGGGCGAAACTCCGGTGGACAACGACGCTGTCATCGCCGTGTAACGACCTACGCGGTAATTGTAATCGTGCAACCGGAGAAACTCGGGTGGACAACGCCGCTGTCATCGCCGTGTAACGACCTACGCGGTAATTGTAATCGTGCGAGGGCGAAACTCCGGTGGACAACGACGCTGTCATCGCCGTGTAACGACCTACGCGGTAATTGTAATCGTGCAACCGGAGTATAGGTGGACCTCGACTAGGCGATCGCAATGCAACGAACGTGGGTGGCAGACGTCGTGCGAGTGATCTCCGCGGGACGTCAGCGTACCGGCGACGGGGTAATCAAAATACCGTCCGCGGCGCGGCCGTGGATGACCGAAAAAAAAAAAAAAAATAATAATATTCGAATATACATTTCGCCGACACCGGTATCTGATAGACTTCGGAACGCACGACGTGATCACATCTCGGTGTCGTCGCGATTTGACCGGGAGGCGACGAGTTATGGCGCATTGAAAAAAACCAAAACGAAAAAGTTGAAATCCGCATCGTTACGAACGATATCACCCAGGTTGCCGTCATGTGCACTACCCCGGCATGGCTGAGCAACGTGGAACGTGGATTGGAAAAAAAAAATTTCGTATTAACCGACACGGTGGTTCGTCCGCCAAACCGTGGACCGCGACGCTGCGACGGCCCCGTTAAAAAAAAACATACACGGCAATTGCAATCGTGCAAGGGCGAAACTCCGGTGGACAACGCCGCTGTCATCGCCGTGTAACGACCTACGCGGTAACTGTAATCGTGCAACCGGAGAAACGGTGGACCTCGACTGGGCGATCGCAATGCAACGAACGTGGGTA
>JANEHU010004625.1:0-5000 GCA_027563435.1 Nasonovia ribisnigri | reverse complement strand
ATCGGTCTCGTGGCCGTATTTAGCCTTAGATGGAGTTTACCACCCGCTTCGGGCTGCACTCTCAAGCAACCCGACTCGAAGGCGCGGTCCGATCCCGGAACGCTGTGACGGCCTCTACTGGCCTGGCACCATCTGCGGGCCATGGCCCCGTTCAAGGGAGACTTGGACCGTCACGTGCGCCCCGGCAACGAGGCCGGCCCGTACGCCACAACTCCCATACGTGCCGCGACACAAAAGTGCGCGGCGGGATTCGGCGATGGGCTTTTCCCTGTTCGCTCGCCGCTACTGGGGGAATCACGGTTGTTTTCTTTTCCTCCGCTTATTAATATGCTTAAATCCGGCGGGTAGTCCCGCCTGATCTGAGGTCGGAACGTATCGGTTGTTTGTTTTTTAAATTACACGGCAGCCTGCGATCCGCGCTCCGCCCGTACGGTGACCGTCCGCGTCCGCTTCTCGGAAGCCGGAGAGGTCTCGTCGACTCTCAGCCGACCCGGCCGCGCTCTCGCGCGGCGGGCGGACGGGGACGTGCCGTTTGACGACGCGAGAACCCGTGACTGTTTGCCGTCACAACTTGGGCGGACGACCGGAGGCAGCCGCGTTAGCGGTTTTTCCCCTGTCGAACCGCCAATCTCGCACCACCGGAGCGGCCGGCGGGCGGGCGCCAGTCCCCGGGAGGACCGGCACCCGCCGTCGGACGCCTGCCGGCGGCACATCGGTCTGGCCGAGTATCCGGTATACGACCCTCAGACAGGCGTGGCCCGGGACCCGCGGGTCACCGAGGCCGCAATGTGCGTTCGACTGGTCGATGTTCGTATAACCTGCGGATTACACGACGACGCGCAGATAGCTGCGGTCTTCATCGATCCACGAGCCAAGTGATCCGCCGTTCGGGGTCGGGTGTTTTTTTTTTTTTTGTCGACGAAATTTCTACGGCGACGCGGTGCGCGAACACACGACGAAGCCGTATGGTCTTTCGACGTTAACCATCTTTCGGTCGACGCTTGGTCGGGGGTCGCGGCGCGCGGGCGGTCGGCGAACTAGTCGCGAGCGCACGCGGCCACGGGGTCGGATAAGGCGCGCGCGAGACCGGCAAGTGTTGCCGGTACCGCGGGCCCGTCTCTAATGATCCTTCCGCAGGTTCACCTACGGAAACCTTGTTACGACTTTTACTTCCTCTAAACGGCCGAGTTCGGTCATCTTCCCGGTCGCGCGACGACCCAGCCCCCGAGGGGGCCGAATAACGCGCGTCCAGTCCGAAGACCTCACTGCGGTCGTTCAATCGGTAGTAGCGACGGGCGGTGTGTACAAAGGGCAGGGACGTAATCAACGCGAGCTGATGACTCGCGCTTACTGGGAATTCCTCGTTCACGTGGAAAAATTGCAAGCCACGATCCCTAAGCACGAAGGAGGTTCAGCGGGTTACCCTGAAGCCTGTCGGCCCAGGAATGTTAACACACGCTGATTCCTTCAGTGTAGCGCGCGTGCGGCCCAGAACATCTAAGGGCATCACAGACCTGTTATCGCTCAGTCTCGTGCGGCTATTTTCGTCCGCCGCCTGTCCCTCTAAGAAGAGTTTAAGCTCCTAGGAGCCGGCGGTAGCCCTAGTAACGTATCGTGATCCGCCGGCGACGGCCGCGAACACGGCGCGCTTCACCACGGAGCCCCACGCACGACTGACGCACGCCGACCAGAGGTTGCCCCCCGGCCGACGTACGCCCGCCGCACGCAGGGACGCGGATGGCGCGGCCGCGCCCGACGACCGCCGTGGACGACGGGCGAACGCGTTCGGGGATACCGGGCCGAGCCGACGGGAACGCGAACACGGACGGCCGAAACCGACCCGACCCGCCTAGTTAGCAGGACAGAGTCTCGTTCGTTATCGGAATTAACCAGACAGATCGCTCCACCAACTAAGAACGGCCATGCACCACCACCCACCGAATCAAGAAAGAGCTCTCAATCTGTCAATCTTTCAGGTGTCCGGGCCTGGTGAGGTTTCCCGTGTTGAGTCAAATTAAGCCGCAGGCTCCACTCCTGGTGGTGCCCTTCCGTCAATTCCTTTAAGTTTCAACTTTGCAATCATACTTCCCCCGGAACCGAAAAGCTTCGGTTTCCCGGAAGCTTCCCGCCGGGTCGTTAATGAAACGCCGGCGGATCGCTAGCTGGCATCGTTTACAGTTAGAACTAGGGCGGTATCTGATCGCCTTCGAACCTCTAACTTTCGTTCTTGATCATACGAGAACGTACTTGGCAAATGCTTTCGCGTCAGTTCGTCTCGAGACGATCCAAGAATTTCACCTCTAACGTCTCGGTACGAATGCCCCCGCCCGTCTCTGTTGATCATTACCTCCGGTCCCGAAAACCGGCCCGGCGGCCCGCGCACGGAAACGCCCCGGAGGGCGATTTCGCGCGCCCGCGAAGGGCGGAGATGCGCGGGACCGAGGTCTTGTTCCATTATTCCATGCGACCAGTATTCAGGGCCTTTTGACGAGACGGCCGTGAAGCCGCCCCGCCAGATTTGAGTCTGCTTTGAGCACTCTAATTTGTTCAAAGTAAACGTGTCGGCCCGCCGACGGCACTCGGTGAAGAGCACCGCGCAGCAAGATTGGAGTAGGCGGCCGCCGTCGTCGAACCCCGACGGCCGCGCGACGCGTGGCCGCGTGGCGCGCCGGAAGCACGATACACGTGTCCGCCTGCCGACAATACGTCCGGCCGACGTGCCGGTAACTAACACCCCGAGACGGCTGACGAGCGCGACGACGACCGCGACGACGGGACACGTGGTCCCGCGACACGACCGGCCGCGACACGCCGGACCGCCAGGGTGGTCCGGCACCGCCCAGAAACAGATCCGACTACGAGCTTTTTAACCGCAACAACTTTAATATACGCTATTGGAGCTGGAATTACCGCGGCTGCTGGCACCAGACTTGCCCTCCAATTGATCCTCGTTTAAAGGTTTTAAAGTGTTCTCATTCCGATTACGGGGCCTCGGATGAGTCCCGGATCGTTATTTTTCGTCACTACCTCCCCGTTCCGGGAGTGGGTAATTTGCGCGCCTGCTGCCTTCCTTGGATGTGGTAGCCGTTTCTCAGGCTCCCTCTACGGAATCGAACCCTGATTCCCCGTTACCCGTTACCACCACGGTAGGCATGGAACCTACAGTCGACAGTTGATAAGGCAGACATTTGAAAGATGCGTCGCCGGTACGGAGACCGTGCGATCAGCTCGAAGTTATTCAGAGTCACCAGGTCTTTGCGCGGGCCGCGATCGGGACGCGCACGAAGCGCGCCGCGACGGGCCGGTTTTTATCTAATAAAAGCGTTCCTCCCGCGCGCGACGCCCGAGGGTGCCGCGACGGTCGGAACTCTGTCGGCATGTATTAGCTCTAGAATTACCACAGTTATCCAAGTAACTTGGGTACGATCTAAGGAACCACAACTGATTTAATGAGCCTTTCGCGGTTTCACCTTAATGCGGCTTGCACTGAGACATGCATGGCTTAATCTTTGAGACAAGCATATGACTACTGGCAGGATCAACCAGGGATCTCGGTTTTACAACAACTGCGCCCAGTGACGGATCCGCGTCGCCGACTAGGCCGGCGGCGCGGACACACGTCTCGGGGACGCGTGCGTCCGAGCGCCGGTCCGCCCGAAGGGCGAGCCGACGCCGAGGACGGTCGAACGACCGTGACCGCTATGGGCACGGCGTACCGACCGACCGCGGTTCGTGTGTGGATACGAGTGCGAACGGGCGCGCGAGGCCACGCGCGGTAAAACCGGACGGGTCGCTGTGCGCCCGACGCGACGTAACTCGTATGTTGGCGAGAGTCGAAAGAGCGGTGACGACCACCGAGGCGGCGGAGGAACCGAACTAGCGCGCTCTCGCCCGATTTATAACGGCCCCCAGCCGAGATCGTGGGGGAAGCCGGGACGCGACGCGAAGTCCGTCGTCCCGGGGCTTCGCCCCGGTGACCGCCGGGCACGGCGACGATGGCCGGCCGCGGCGGGAATGTTCTGGCGTCGAGAGCTCGGAACTTGCGAAACGGTAACGGGAGTCGTCATCAGTTTTGGGGTAAGGTTCGTGCGTCGGAGGCCCACCGGTAGGAGGTCCTGCGACGCCGGTTGAGTTTGCCACTCGGCGTGCGAGATTGGTCGGTCGCCGAAACTTGGACGGATACCACAATCTACGGGGCACTGGAGCTGACCATTCCGAAGACGGTCAGACCGGTACCCGGCGACGTGGACGCGTCGGCTTCGGCGTCGCCCGTGGCTTTGCAGTCGTACGTGATTGGCGATCGGACGTCGGTTTTGATGCCGACGACCGAGCCGCTCACAAATTTACAAAATCTCGAGTTTCACAATGGGCGACGCGTGTATGGAAGCGTAGTGGTACAACCGAATCGAAATAATACCGCCATCGACGAGCGTGGTGGTAAGGCGAAAATCAAAAAACGGCCGAAGTCAGTGCGTAGCGGCACGGCCGTGGATGATCGACAAAAAAAAAAATAAATAATAAAATTCGAATTTACATTTCGCCGACACCGGTATCTGATAGATTTCGGAACGCACGACGTGATCACATCTCGGAGTCGTCGCGATTTGACCGGGAGGCGACGAGTTATGGCGCATTGAAAAAACCAAAACGAAAAAGTTGAAATCCGCATCGTTACGAACGATATCACCCAGGTTGCCGTCATGTGCACTACCCCGGCATCGCTGAGCAACGTGGAACGTGGATTGGAAAAAAAAAATTTCGTATTAACCGACACGGTGGTTCGTCCGCCAAACCGTGGACCGCGACGCTGCGACGGCCCCGTTAAAAAAAAACATACACGCCAATTGCAATCGTGCAAGGGCGAAACTCCGGTGGACAACGACGCTGTCATCGCCGTGTAACGACCTACGCGGTAATTGTAATCGTGCAACCGGAGAAACTCGGGTGGACAACGCCGCTGTCATCGCCGTGTAACGACCTACGCGGTAATTGTAATCGTG
>JANEHU010004624.1:17500-19498 GCA_027563435.1 Nasonovia ribisnigri | reverse complement strand
TTAACCGACACGGTGGTTCGTTCGTCCGCCAAACCGTGGACCGCGACGCTGCGACGGCCCCGTTAAAAAAAAAAATACACGGCAATTGCAATCGTGCAAGGGCGAAACTCCGGTGGACGACGCCGCTGTCATCGCCGTGTAACGACCCACGCGGTAATTGTAATCGTGCAACCGGAGTATAGGTGGACCTCGACTAGGCGATCGCAATGCAACGAACGTGGGTGGCAGACGTCGTGCGAGAGATCTCCGCGGGACGTCAGCGTACCGGCGACGGGGTAATCAAAATACCGTCCGCGGCGCGGCCGTGGAGGACCGAAAAAAAAAAAAAAAAATAATAATATTCGAATATACATTTCGCCGACACCGGTATCTGATAGACTTCGGAACGCACGACGTGATCACTTCTCGGTGTCGTCGCGATTTGACCGGGAGGCGACGAGTTATGGCGCATTGAAAAAAACCAAAACGAAAAAGTTGAAATCCGCATCGTTACGAACTATATCACCCAGGTTGCCGTCATGTGCACTACCCCGGCATCGCTGAGCAACGTGGAACGTGGATTGGAAAAAAAAAAATTTCGTATTAACCGACACGGTGGTTCGTCCGCCAAACCGTGGACCGCGATGCTGCGACGGCCCCGTTAAAAAAAAACATACACGGCAATTGCAATCGTGCAAGGGCGAAACTCCGGTGGACAACGACGCTGTCATCGCCGTGTAACGACCTACGCGGTAATTGTAATCGTGCAACCGGAGAACCTCGGGTGGACAACGCCGCTGTCATCGCCGTGTAACGACCTACGCGGTAATTGTAATCGTGCGAGGGCGAAACTCCGGTGGACAACGACGCTGTCATCGCCGTGTAACGACCTACGCGGTAATTGTAATCGTGCAACCGGAGGATAGGTGGACCTCGACTAGGCGATCGCAATGCAACGAACGTGGGTGGCAGACGTCGTGCGAGTGATCTCCGCGGGACGTCAGCGTACCGGCGACGGGGTAATCAAAATACCGTCCGCGGCGCGGCCGTGGATGACCGAAAAAAAAATAATAATATTCGAATATACATTTCGCCGACACCGGTATCTGATAGACTTCGGAACGCACGACGTGATCACATTCTCGGTGTCGTCGCGATTTGACCGGGAGGCGACGAGTTATGGCGCATTGAAAAAAACCAAAACGAAAAAGTTGAAATCCGCATCGTTACGAACGATATCACCCAGGTTGCCGTCATGTGCACTACCCCGGCATGGCTGAGCAACGTGGAACGTGGATTGGAAAAAAAATTTCGTATTAACCGACACGGTGGTTCGTCCGCCAAACCGTGGACCGCGACGCTGCGACGGCCCCGTTAAAAAAAACATACACGGCAATTGCAATCGTGCAAGGGCGAAACTCCGGTGGACGACGCTGTCATCGCCGTGTAACGACCTACGCGGTAATTGTAATCGTGCAACCGGAGAAACTCGGGTGGACAACGCCGCTGTCATCGCCGTGTAACGACCTACGCGGTAATTGTAATCGTGCGAGGGCGAAACTCCGGTGGACAACGACGCTGTCATCGCCGTGTAACGACCTACGCGGTAATTGTAATCGTGCAACCGGAGTATAGGTGGACCTCGACTAGGCGATCGCAATGCAACGAACGTGGGTGGCAGACGTCGTGCGAGTGATCTCCGCGGGACGTCAGCGTACCGGCGACGGGGTAATCAAAATACCGTCCGCGGCGCGGCCGTGGATGACCGAAAAAAAAAAAAAAATAATAATATTCGAATATACATTTCGCCGACACCGGTATCTGATAGACTTCGGAACGCACGACGTGATCACATCTCGGTGTCGTCGCGATTTGACCGGGAGGCGACGAGTTATGGCGCATTGAAAAAAACCAAAACGAAAAAGTTGAAATCCGCATCGTTACGAACGATATCACCCAGGTTGCCGTCATGTGCACTACCCCGGCATGGCTGAGCAACGTGGAACGTGGATTGGAAAA
>JANEHU010004624.1:0-12500 GCA_027563435.1 Nasonovia ribisnigri | reverse complement strand
AGCAAGGATTCGATGGTAGTGTCGGATCGCCACCGACGCAATCGAAATTGGCCGGTAGTTCCCCGGACACTCGGGGTCACCTTTCTTCGCCACGAAGATAGTACGTGACTTAACCAGCTGTATTGGTAACTGGCTGGCGGCGTTAAACATGTTGAATAGACCAGCTATCAAGTTACAGGGGAGACGTCTCCATAGCCGAGCCGGGAATCCGTCCGGCCCGGGTGCGGTCTTTGCGCACGGGAGGCACTCTGTTACCTCCTCCGGCGAAATTGGATCGAGCACCGTAACAAACCGTTCTGCGTCCCTGCTAGATGGGACCGGGGGCTGGGGTTGAGATTCATCATTGCCCTGTATGATGGGCACCCAGTATTTAAACATCTCATTTGCCCGAGGCATGCTGGCCTTCGGGTCAAACCCCGTAAGAACACGGTCTGCTACGGAACCCGGATCCATTCGCCAATCCGAGACGTTCCTTCTATAACTTGCCGCTTTCAACGCTTTCGTGGTCGCGGGCCTGCGTCTCTCGCTATGCCCATTGGCGGCGGGGATGGTGCCCGCCGCCTGTCGCCCTCCCGGTTTTCGAACTCTACTGGCTCGGGAGTTTTTACCGTACTCTAAATACCACGCCGCTATTGCGTGGCACGGGTCCAGAGAATCCTCGGCTAGACGTTGTGCCGCAGTAAGAAGCTTCTGTGCTCCATGACCGGTCACGGTGGTTAGCAATTCCACCGCCTTTTGCGACGCGCTCTGCGCTGCGCTCAAGCCGTCTAATGTACCGGCTCGGTCACCTGCGTCCTCGACGCCATCATGGCCACCCTGCTCTGCCTCGACCAGGCTCGTCTCCGCTGCCGTCATTTCCCTTACAGCTTCGGGAGCATTCAGGTTTCCTTGTAAACCAGCTAAGAACGCCGCGACCATGTCGCGGTGATCTTGCTGTCTCCGCCGTCCCTTAATCGATTCATGGGTACGGCCCTGATGCTTGAGCATGAGCTCACGGTTGATTCCGTTTGACGGCACACCACCGAAGACGAGCTTGGCCTCGGCTAAGGCAAAGATTCTCCTCTCCTCATCAGGCCAGCGAGCTTTACTACTCGCAACCTGGATTTGGTCATTGGCACCGGCCCTGTGGGCACTACTAGTATGGACACCGACACCTATCTTGGTGGTAAACGTTCTATCGCAAAACAGACAGCTAAACGCGGGAGTCGCCGGGTCTTCGACACCAGCTAGTTCCGCTCCAACACGGTTGCCCCCGGCCACTGTTTGGGATCCGGGGGCTATCCGAGGCTCATTATTGACAAACATTGTGTTGGAATACGTTAGCACCGTGACGCGTGGCAGCGCCGCGGTGCTTGGATTTCATCCTTGGTCTGTACCACCTGAGTGGCCCCGCTGCTTGTAGCCGACCTAGGACTGGTCGGGCGGGTCCCCGACTATTTCGCGGGCTTCCTCGGACCCGGAGCGTATTTCGTGTACCCCGTTCCGAGTTGGCGGGGTTGGTGCCGAGCCTGCTTCACATAAGCAGACACAGACTCCGCGACGGCGATGTCGACGGACTCTCGGGGCTGCAGGGCGACGCCTTCGTACGCTTGAGCGACCTTGTACCGTCACTTGTGCCGATGGCACCGCGGACAGCGTTAGCACTTTGCCCCGCGGTACGCCTCCGGACGACCGCCACTCATAATTGAGGCCGAGGCCCTGTGCCTGATAAGGGCGCCACGGACAGCTTTAGCACGTTGCCCCGTGGGGCATCCCCGAGAATCGACTACACCGCCGCCGTGAGGCGAGCCCAACCCGGGCATGGCCGGACCTGCGGCGGTCATCGGCTCATCCCGAATTGGCCGACATTCAACCGAGCCACGGCTCACGGATCACCGAACGCCTTGCCGGGGCGCCCGGCTCCCCGCTAACCGACGAGAGCCCCGTTAGCAAGCGGCATTGCCGCCAGTTCCCGGCCGATACTTGAGCGAGTCATTGCCGCACTCACAAGCTCGGAAGTGGAGTTCGATTTTATCAAGACCGCGAAGTTCACCGAGCTCCGCGGCCTGGAGCACCCTTGACAAATATGCCGAGCCTTACCCCGGCGCGAATGCGCACGCCTACGGGCCGTATACGAAGGCAAAGGCGAACCAATCGGTTTCAAGCGACGCCGACACCTCCCGAGAACCGGGGTGGTCTGTGCCGGTACCGCCATCCGCCGCAAAAATTGCCTAAGTTCCTCCGTAGTGTACGGAAGCCCCGGGCTGAAAAATACAGCCCGGCAAAGACGCTGTGAACGCCAAAGCCGAGCTATAACATCATCCAAGGCCTCACCCGCGTTAAACGATCCCGCAGACGGGACGACGACAGCACCTGGCCGCCGGAAGACCGACGACTGGTTACCACCGCCGCCCAGACGCGGGGTACGCACGGCGGACGTGTTCGAACCGAGATACGACCCGGCGGGACTCACTGCCGGACTTGAAGTCCGGATGACGACGGACTCTGATCCAATGGAACCGCGGACGGCTTCCTAGTGCCCCGCGGTGCCCGACAGTGGAATCCCCTTAAAAGAGTCATAGTTACTCCTGCCGTTTACCCGCGCTTGCTTGAATTTCTTCACGTTGACATTCAGAGCACTGGGCAGAAATCACATCGCGTCAACACCCGTCCCGGGCCATCGCGATGCTTTGTTTTAATTAGACAGTCGGATTCCCCTGGTCCGTGCCAGTTCTGAGTTGACCGTTACATGGCGGTCGATCCGGCTACGCGGCCGACGGCGCGGCGGCCGGACCGCCCGGTGACGGCGAACCGACACCAAGGCGGACGGCCGGCCGCGACGCGACCAGCGACCGAAGCTCGGTGGTTCCACGGTCGGCGGACGGCGACGAGCCCGCGACCGCCTCGAGGCTCCCGGTCCGAAGACCGGGCGCACGGGCGACGGCCGGGGTGTCGCCAGCACCGCCTACGCTTCTACGACGACCCGAACCCGATCCGCCACGCTCCTCAGAGCCAATCCTTATCCCGAAGTTACGGATCGGTTTTGCCGACTTCCCTTACCTACATTATTCTATGCGGCTAGAGGCTGCTCACCTCGGAGACCTGCTGCGGATATCGGTACGAACCGACGCGAAGACTCCGCGTGGCCCTCTCTCGAATTTTCAAGGTCCGCGTGGGGGTCACGGACACCGCCGCAACGAGCGGTGCTCTTCGCGCTCGCGTCCCTATCGCCCGGCTAGAGGATTCCAGGGACGTACAACGCTCACAGAGAAAAGAGAACTCTTCCCGGACCCCCGGCGGCTTCTTCGAGTTCATTCCGGTCGCCCGGACGAGACAAAAGAGCCCCGAACACTAGGGAGCGGTTCCGCGTCGGGTTCCGGAATACGGACCGGATTCCCTCTCGCCCCATGGGCGATTCGAAAACGCCTTCGCCCGTGGTACGAGGATCTCTCCCCGGGCTTAGGATCGACTGACTCTTGGACAACGGCTGTTCACAAGAAACCCTTCTCCACGGCAGCCCCCGAGGGCCCCTCTCGAGTATTTGCTACTACCACCAAGATCTGCACCGACGGCGGCTCCAGGCGGTCTCGCGACCTGCCCTTCGACGCACACCGCCGCGCCATCCTACTCGTCGGGGCTTGCCGGGACCGACCGCCGCGAGCGACGACCGGCCCCACTATGCCGCCGACGGCCGAGTATAGGCACGACGCTCCAGCGCCATCCATTTTCAGAGCTAGTTGCTTCGGCAGGTGAGTTGTTACACACTCCTTAGCGGATTCCGACTTCCATGGCCACCGTCCTGCTGTCATCAGCAACCAACGCCTTTCATGGTCTCTGAATACGCGTCGATTTCGGCGCCTTAACTCGGCGTTCGGTTCATCCCGCAGCGCCAGTTCTGCTTACCAAAAATGGCCCACTAAGCGCCTAGGGTTCCGTCGCCGGCTTCGCACGCGGTTCACGCGGTGTACCAGGTAAAGCCGGCGATCTCACCCATTTATAGTTTGAGAATAGGTTGAGGTCGTTTCGGCCCCAATGTCCTCTAATCATTCGCTTTACCGTATGAGACATCCTCCGTGTTACGAGCGTGTTGTTACCGCGCCGTACAGCGCGGAGTCCCACCGGCGTCCGTACGCCCGCGAACGGGCGGGACACATCGGCGCCAGCTATCCTGAGGGAAACTTCGGATGGAACCAGCTACTAGATGGTTCGATTAGTCTTTCGCCCCTATACCCAGCTCAGACGATCGATTTGCACGTCAGAATCGCTGCGGACCTCCATCAGGGTTTCCCCTGACTTCATCCTGGCCAGGCATAGTTCACCATCTTTCGGGTACCAACGTGTGCGCTAAGGGTGCGCCCCCGGACGGCCGAAGCCGACCTGGCGGAGACGCCCCCGGACTGCGGACCAGCGCGACTTTGAACGCCGGTGGGTTCGGTCGCTAGGCCATCGTCCGCACCGTAAACGGTTCACTTTCATTGCGCCAAACGTGGTTTTTCGTAAGATCACCGTTGACTCGCGCACACGTTAGACTCCTTGGTCCGTGTTTCAAGACGGGTCGGAAAGTAGCCCGAAACTCGTCGCCGACCGACGGGACCCCGCCTGCGACGGGGCCGCGTCGACGGTTCTTGCCGTCGGGCGAGCCGACCAGGAGCACCGGGGTTCGGCGCGAACGGTCACGCCGAAACGCAACCGCCGCGACGAACCGCCACCCGGGCCCTTCGGCCGGCGCCCAACGAGTCGCGACGTCCGCTAACCGAGCGAAAGATCCGGCCGGCGGTTAGACCGACCGTGAATTCACCCGGCGGGGACTCGCGGGCTCTGTCCGTTTACACCCGAACGGTTTCACGTTCTTATGAACTCTCTCTTCAAAGTTCTTTTCAACTTTCCCTCACGGTACTTGTCCACTATCGGTCTCGTGGCCGTATTTAGCCTTAGATGGAGTTTACCACCCGCTTCGGGCTGCACTCTCAAGCAACCCGACTCGAAGGCGCGGTCCGATCCCGGAACGCTGTGACGGCCTCTACTGGCCTGGCACCATCTGCGGGCCATGGCCCCGTTCAAGGGAGACTTGGACCGTCACGTGCGCCCCGGCAACGAGGCCGGCCCGTACGCCACAACTCCCATACGTGCCGCGACACAAAAGTGCGCGGCGGGATTCGGCGATGGGCTTTTCCCTGTTCGCTCGCCGCTACTGGGGGAATCACGGTTGTTTTCTTTTCCTCCGCTTATTAATATGCTTAAATCCGGCGGGTAGTCCCGCCTGATCTGAGGTCGGAACGTATCGGTTGTTTGTTTTTTAAATTACACGGCAGCCTGCGATCCGCGCTCCGCCCGTACGGTGACCGTCCGCGTCCGCTTCTCGGAAGCCGGAGAGGTCTCGTCGACTCTCAGCCGACCCGGCCGCGCTCTCGCGCGGCGGGCGGACGGGGACGTGCCGTTTGACGACGCGAGAACCCGTGACTGTTTGCCGTCACAACTTGGGCGGACGACCGGAGGCAGCCGCGTTAGCGGTTTTTCCCCTGTCGAACCGCCAATCTCGCACCACCGGAGCGGCCGGCGGGCGGGCGCCAGTCCCCGGGAGGACCGGCACCCGCCGTCGGACGCCTGCCGGCGGCACATCGGTCTGGCCGAGTATCCGGTATACGACCCTCAGACAGGCGTGGCCCGGGACCCGCGGGTCACCGAGGCCGCAATGTGCGTTCGACTGGTCGATGTTCGTATAACCTGCGGATTACACGACGACGCGCAGATAGCTGCGGTCTTCATCGATCCACGAGCCAAGTGATCCGCCGTTCGGGGTCGGGTGTTTTTTTTTTTTTTTGTCGACGAAATTTCTACGGCGACGCGGTGCGCGAACACACGACGAAGCCGTATGGTCTTTCGACGTTAACCATCTTTCGGTCGACGCTTGGTCGGGGGTCGCGGCGCGCGGGCGGTCGGCGAACTAGTCGCGAGCGCACGCGGCCACGGGGTCGGATAAGGCGCGCGCGAGACCGGCAAGTGTTGCCGGTACCGCGGGCCCGTCTCTAATGATCCTTCCGCAGGTTCACCTACGGAAACCTTGTTACGACTTTTACTTCCTCTAAACGGCCGAGTTCGGTCATCTTCCCGGTCGCGCGACGACCCAGCCCCCGAGGGGGCCGAATAACGCGCGTCCAGTCCGAAGACCTCACTGCGGTCGTTCAATCGGTAGTAGCGACGGGCGGTGTGTACAAAGGGCAGGGACGTAATCAACGCGAGCTGATGACTCGCGCTTACTGGGAATTCCTCGTTCACGTGGAAAAATTGCAAGCCACGATCCCTAAGCACGAAGGAGGTTCAGCGGGTTACCCGGAAGCCTGTCGGCCCAGGAATGTTAACACACGCTGATTCCTTCAGTGTAGCGCGCGTGCGGCCCAGAACATCTAAGGGCATCACAGACCTGTTATCGCTCAGTCTCGTGCGGCTATTTTCGTCCGCCGCCTGTCCCTCTAAGAAGAGTTTAAGCTCCTAGGAGCCGGCGGTAGCCCTAGTAACGTATCGTGATCCGCCGGCGACGGCCGCGAACACGGCGCGCTTCACCACGGAGCCCCACGCACGACTGACGCACGCCGACCAGAGGTTGCCCCCCGGCCGACGTACGCCCGCCGCACGCAGGGACGCGGATGGCGCGGCCGCGCCCGACGACCGCCGTGGACGACGGGCGAACGCGTTCGGGGATACCGGGCCGAGCCGACGGGAACGCGAACACGGACGGCCGAAACCGCCCGCGCCGCGCCCACGCCGACCCGGGGTTACCCGCCTAGTTAGCAGGACAGAGTCTCGTTCGTTATCGGAATTAACCAGACAGATCGCTCCACCAACTAAGAACGGCCATGCACCACCACCCACCGAATCAAGAAAGAGCTCTCAATCTGTCAATCTTTCCGGTGTCCGGGCCTGGTGAGGTTTCCCGTGTTGAGTCAAATTAAGCCGCAGGCTCCACTCCTGGTGGTGCCCTTCCGTCAATTCCTTTAAGTTTCAACTTTGCAATCATACTTCCCCCGGAACCGAAAAGCTTCGGTTTCCCGGAAGCTGCCCGCCGGGTCGTTAATGAAACGCCGGCGGATCGCTAGCTGGCATCGTTTACAGTTAGAACTAGGGCGGTATCTGATCGCCTTCGAACCTCTAACTTTCGTTCTTGATCATACGAGAACGTACTTGGCAAATGCTTTCGCGTCAGTTCGTCTCGAGACGATCCAAGAATTTCACCTCTAACGTCTCGGTACGAATGCCCCCGCCCGTCTCTGTTGATCATTACCTCCGGTCCCGAAAACCGGCCCGGCGGGACGCGCGGGCGACTGGCGCCCGCGGCCCGGCGGCCCGCGCACGGAAACGCCCCGGAGGGCGATTTCGCGCGCCCGCGAAGGGCGGAGATGCGCGGGACCGAGGTCTTGTTCCATTATTCCATGCGACCAGTATTCAGGGCCTTTTGACGAGACGGCCGTGAAGCCGCCCCGCCAGATTTGAGCCTGCTTTGAGCACTCTAATTTGTTCAAAGTAAACGTGTCGGCCCGCCGACGGCACTCGGTGAAGAGCACCGCGCAGCAAGATTGGAGTAGGCGGCCGCCGTCGTCGAACCCCGACGGCCGCGCGACGCGTGGCCGCGTGGCGCGCCGGAAGCACGAGACACGTGTCCGCCTGCCGACAATACGTCCGGCCGACGTGCCGGTAACTAACACCCCGAGACGGCTGACGAGCGCGACGACGACCGCGACGACGGGACACGTGGTCCCGCGACACGACCGGCCGCGACACGCCGGACCGCCAGGGTGGTCCGGCACCGCCCAGACACAGATCCGACTACGAGCTTTTTAACCGCAACAACTTTAATATACGCTATTGGAGCTGGAATTACCGCGGCTGCTGGCACCAGACTTGCCCTCCAATTGATCCTCGTTTAAAGGTTTTAAAGTGTTCTCATTCCGATTACGGGGCCTCGGATGAGTCCCGTATCGTTATTTTTCGTCACTACCTCCCCGTTCCGGGAGTGGGTAATTTGCGCGCCTGCTGCCTTCCTTGGATGTGGTAGCCGTTTCTCAGGCTCCCTCTCCGGAATCGAACCCTGATTCCCCGTTACCCGTTACCACCACGGTAGGCATGGAACCTACCGTCGACAGTTGATAAGGCAGACATTTGAAAGATGCGTCGCCGGTACGGAGACCGTGCGATCAGCTCGAAGTTATTCAGAGTCACCAGGTCTTTGCGCGGGCCGCGATCGGGACGCGCACGAAGCGCGCCGCGACGGGCCGGTTTTGATCTAATAAAAGCGTTCCTCCCGCGCGCGACGCCCGAGGGTGCCGCGACGGTCGGAACTCTGTCGGCATGTATTAGCTCTAGAATTACCACAGTTATCCAAGTAACTTGGGTACGATCTAAGGAACCACAACTGATTTAATGAGCCTTTCGCGGTTTCACCTTAATGCGGCTTGCACTGAGACATGCATGGCTTAATCTTTGAGACAAGCATATGACTACTGGCAGGATCAACCAGGGATCTCGGTTTTACAACAACTGCGCCCCGTGACGGATACGCGTCGCCGACTAGGCCGGCGGCGCGGACACACGTCTCGGGGACGCGTGCGTCCGAGCGCCGGTCCGCCCGAAGGGCGAGCCGACGCCGAGGACGGTCGAACGACCGTGACCGCTATGGGCACGGCGTACCGACCGACCGCGGTTCGTGTGTGGATACGAGTGCGAACGGGCGCGCGAGGCCACGCGCGGTAAAACCGGACGGGTCGCTGTGCGCCCGACGCGACGTAACTCGTATGTTGGCGAGAGTCGAAAGAGCGGTGACGTCCGCCGAGGCGGCGGAGGAACCGAACTAGCGCGCTCTCGCCCGATTTATAACGGCCCCCAGCCGAGATCGTGGGGGAAGCCGGGACGCGACGCGAAGTCCGTCGTCCCGGGGCTTCGCCCCGGCGACCGCCGGGCACGGCGACGATGGCCGGCCGCGGCGGGAATGTTCTGGCGTCGAGAGCTCGGAACTTGCGAAACGGTAACGGGAGTCGTCATCAGTTTTGAGGTAAGGTTCGTGCGTCGGAGGCCCACCGGTAGGAGGTCCTGCGACGCCGGTTGAGTTTGCCACTCGGCGTGCGAGATGGGTCGGTCGCCGAAACTTGGACGGATACCACAATCTACGGGGCACTGGAGCTGACCATTCCGAAGACGGTCAGACCGGTACCCGGCGACGTGGACGCGTCGGCTTCGGCGTCGCCCGTGGCTTTGCAGTCGTACGTGATTGGCGATCGGACGTCGGTTTTGATGCCGACGACCGAGCCGCTCACAAATTTACAAAATCTCGAGTTTCACAATGGGCGACGCGTGTATGGAAGCGTAGTGGTACAACCGAATCGAAATAATACCGCCATCGACGAGCGTGGTGGTAAGGCGAAAATCAAAAAACGGCCGAAGTCAGTGCGTAGCGGCACGGCCGTGGATGATCGACAAAAAAAAAAAATAAATAATAAAATTCGAATTTACATTTCGCCGACACCGGTATCTGATAGATTTCGGAACGCACGACGTGATCACATCTCGGAGTCGTCGCGATTTGACCGGGAGGCGACGAGTTATGGCGCATTGAAAAAAACCAAAACGAAAAAGTTGAAATCCGCATCGTTACGAACGATATCACCCAGGTTGCCGTCATGTGCACTACCCCGGCATCGCTGAGCAACGTGGAACGTGGATTGGAAAAAAAAAAATTTCGTATTAACCGACACGGTGGTTCGTCCGCCAAACCGTGGACCGCGACGCTGCGACGGCCCCGTTAAAAAAAAACATACACGGCAATTGCAATCGTGCAAGGGCGAAACTCCGGTGGACAACGACGCTGTCATCGCCGTGTAACGACCTACGCGGTAATTGTAATCGTGCAACCGGAGTATAGGTGGACCTCGACTAGGCGATCGCAATGCAACGAACGTGGGTGGCAGACGTCGTGCGAGTGATCTCCGCGGGACGTCAGCGTACCGGCGACGGGGTAATCAAAATACCGTCCGCGGCGCGGCCGTGGATGACCGAAAAAAAAAAAAAAAATAATAATATTCGAATATACATTTCGCCGACACCGGTATCTGATAGACTTCGGAACGCACGACGTGATCACATCTCGGTGTCGTCGCGATTTGACCGGGAGGCGACGAGTTATGGCGCATTGAAAAAAACCAAAACGAAAAAGTTGAAATCCGCATCGTTACGAACGATATCACCCAGGTTGCCGTCATGTGCACTACCCCGGCATGGCTGAGCAACGTGGAACGTGGATTGGAAAAAAAAAATTTCGTATTAACCGACACGGTGGTTCGTCCGCCAAACCGTGGACCGCGACGCTGCGACGGCCCCGTTAAAAAAAAACATACACGGCAATTGCAATCGTGCAAGGGCGAAACTCCGGTGGACAACGACGCTGTCATCGCCGTGTAACGACCTACGCGGTAATTGTAATCGTGCAACCGGAGAAACTCGGGTGGACAACGACGCTGTCATCGCCGTGTAACGACCTACGCGGTAATTGTAATCGTGCAACCGGAGAAACTCGGGTGGACAACGCCGCTGTCATCGCCGTGTAACGACCTACGCGGTAATTGTAATCGTGCAACCGGAGTATAGGTGGACCTCGACTAGGCGATCGCAATGCAACGAACGTGGGTGGCAGACGTCGTGCGAGTGATCTCCGCGGGACGTCAGCGTACCGGCGACGGGGTAATCAAAATACCGTCCGCGGCGCGGCCGTGGATGACCGAAAAAAAAATAATAATATTCGAATATACATTTCGCCGACACCGGTATCTGATAGACTTCGGAACGCACGACGTGATCACTTCTCGGTGTCGTCGCGATTTGACCGGGAGGCGACGAGTTATGGCGCATTGAAAAAAACCAAAACGAAAAAGTTGAAATCCGCATCGTTACGAACGATATCACCCAGGTTGCCGTCATGTGCACTACCCCGGCATGGCTGAGCAACGTGGAACGTGGATTGGAAAAAAAAAATTTCGTATTAACCGACACGGTGGTTCGTCCGCCAAACCGTGGACCGCGACGCTGCGACGGCCCCGTTAAAAAAAAACATACACGGCAATTGCAATCGTGCAAGGGCGAAACTCCGGTGGACAACGACGCTGTCATCGCCGTGTAACGACCTACGCGGTAATTGTAATCGTGCAACCGGAGAAACGGTGGACCTCGACTGGGCGATCGCAATGCAACGAACGTGGGTAGCAGACGTCGTGGGAGTGATCTCCGCGGGACGTCAGCGTACCGGCGACGGGGTAATCAAAATACCGTCCGCGGCGCGGCCGTGGATGACCGAAAAAAAAAAATGTCGTCGCGATTTGACCGGGAGGCGTGTCGTCGCGATTTGACCGGGAGGCGACGAGTTATGGCGCATTGAAAAAAACCAAAACGAAAAAGTTGAAATCCGCATCGTTACGAACGATATCACCCAGGTTGCCGTCATGTGCACTACCCCGGCATGGCTGAGCAACGTGGAACGTGGATTGGAAAAAAAAAAATTTCGTATTAACCGACACGGTGGTTCGTCCGCCAAACCGTGGACCGCGACGCTGCGACGGCCCCGTTAAAAAAAACATACACGGCAATTATAATCGTGCAAGTGGAAAATCGGTACTGGGATGGAACTCATCGCGAGGAATACGCGGCCGCGTCGACCGACACCACCACTGCCGTCTACGGATAAAATATAATTTATTTTCTTTTTCAAACTTCCGGCCCGCGGATACGGATCGGCACGGCGAGCGTCCCCGGCTCTCTGGGTAATTCTCCTTGAGACACCAGCGTCCGCGACGAGCGACACTTTATGAAATCCCTCGTGAAACGGAAACGCGAAGTGGAATCTAGCGGGGTACCCCACAGACGTAACCCCCAAGCTAACCGAAGCACACGCGCGGCGTCTACACGCGGTGTTCGGTGCGTAATGGTAAGGCGACCGAAACACAAAAACAACCGCCACCCAGCGCGTAGCTGTATGGCAGTTGTGACTTAGAAAAAAAAAAATACGAAATATTTTGCGTAGCAGTACGGCAAAACGGTCTTGAAAAAAAAAAGGCGTCCGCCGCGCGGACCGCCGGTCTGTCGACCGCGCCGGTGACTGGCCCCGGTGTCCGCCGTACGAGCGACGAACTTCCGAAAACAATCACTGGCGCGGTCGATCGACCGGCGGTCCGCGCGACGGACGCCTTTCGCGATGCGCGACGCCGTGACGCCGCGCATCGACCATGCGCGCCCGACTCGTGGAACCGGACCGGTGGGCCAAGCCACCGCGTACGTTCTCTCACGCATCGGTCATTGTGGGTCCTGTCCAACCGACAAGACGAACCCCCGAGGCAAAGGGCAGTCTTAACAGATCGCAGCGTGGTAACTGCTCTGCCGAGTACAACACCCCGCCCGGTACTTAAGTCGTCTGCAGACGATTCCGAGACCCCACATCGTTTGCCGCGGGATCACCGCGTTCACTGTTGATGCGCCGCCAGCGGGCC
>JANEHU010004623.1:0-5000 GCA_027563435.1 Nasonovia ribisnigri | reverse complement strand
GCTCTGTCCGTTTACACCCGAACGGTTTCACGTTCTTATGAACTCTCTCTTCAAAGTTCTTTTCAACTTTCCCTCACGGTACTTGTCCACTATCGGTCTCGTGGCCGTATTTAGCCTTAGATGGAGTTTACCACCCGCTTCGGGCTGCACTCTCAAGCAACCCGACTCGAAGGCGCGGTCCGATCCCGGAACGCTGTGACGGCCTCTACTGGCCTGGCACCATCTGCGGGCCATGGCCCCGTTCAAGGGAGACTTGGACCGTCACGTGCGCCCTGGCAACGAGGCCGGCCCGTACGCCACAACTCCCATACGTGCCGCGACACAAAAGTGCGCGGCGGGATTCGGCGATGGGCTTTTCCCTGTTCGCTCGCCGCTACTGGGGGAATCACGGTTGTTTTCTTTTCCTCCGCTTATTAATATGCTTAACTCCGGCGGGTAGTCCCGCCTGATCTGAGGTCGGAACGTATCGGTTGTTTGTTTTTTAAATTACACGGCAGCCTGCGATCCGCGCTCCGCCCGTACGGTGACCGTCCGCGTCCGCTTCTCGGAAGCCGGAGAGGTCTCGTCGACTCTCAGCCGACCCGGCCGCGCTCTCGCGCGGCGGGCGGACGGGGACGTGCCGTTTGACGACGCGAGAACCCGTGACTGTTTGCCGTCACAACTTGGGCGGACGACCGGAGGCAGCCGCGTTAGCGGTTTTTCCCCTGTCGAACCGCCAATCTCGCACCACCGGAGCGGCTGGCGGGCGGGCGCCAGTCCCCGGGAGGACCGCCACCCGCCGTCGGACGCCTGCCGGCGGCACATCGGTCTGGCCGAGTATCCGGTATACGACCCTCAGACCCGCGGGTCACCAAGGCCGCAATGTGCGTTCGACTGGTCGATGTTCGTATAACCTGCGGATTACACGACGACGCGCAGATAGCTGCGGTCTTCATCGATCCACGAGCCAAGTGATCCGCCGTTCGGGGTCGGGTGTTTTTTTTTTTTGTCGACGAAATTTCTACGGCGACGCGGTGCGCGAACACACGACGAAGCCGTATGGTCTTTCGACGTTAACCATCTTTCGGTCGACGCTTGGTTGGGGGTCGCGGCGCGCGGGCGGTCGGCGAACTAGTCGCGAGCGCACGCGGCCACGGGGTCGGATAAGGCGCGCGCGAGACCGGCAAGTGTTGCCGGTACCGCGTGCCCGTCTCTAATGATCCTTCCGCAGGTTCACCTACGGAAACCTTGTTACGACTTTTACTTCCTCTAAACGGCCGAGTTCGGTCATCTTCCCGGTCGCGCGACGACCCAGCCCCCGAGGGGGCCGAATAACGCGCGTCCAGTCCGAAGACCTCACTGCGGTCGTTCAATCGGTAGTAGCGACGGGCGGTGTGTACAAAGGGCAGGGACGTAATCAACGCGAGCTGATGACTCGCGCTTACTGGGAATTCCTCGTTCACGTGGAAAAATTGCAAGCCACGATCCCTAAGCACGAAGGAGGTTCAGCGGGTTACCCGGAAGCCTGTCGGCCCAGGAATGTTAACACACGCTGATTCCTTCAGTGTAGCGCGCGTGCGGCCCAGAACATCTAAGGGCATCACAGACCTGTTATCGCTCAGTCTCGTGCGGCTATTTTCGTCCGCCGCCTGTCCCTCTAAGAAGAGTTTAAGCTCCTAGGAGCCGGCGGTAGCCCTAGTAACGTATCGTGATCCGCCGGCGACGGCCGCGAACACGGCGCGCTTCACCACGGAGCCCCACGCACGACTGACGCACGCCGACCAGAGGTTGCCCCCCGGCCGACGTACGCCCGCCGCACGCAGGGACGCGGATGGCGCGGCCGCGCCCGACGACCGCCGTGGACGACGGGCGAACGCGTTCGGGGATACCGGGCCGAGCCGACGGGAACGCGAACACGGACGGCCGAAACCGCCCGCGCCGCGCCCACGCCGACCCGGGGTTACCCGCCTAGTTAGCAGGACAGAGTCTCGTTCGTTATCGGAATTAACCAGACAGATCGCTCCACCAACTAAGAACGGCCATGCACCACCACCCACCGAATCAAGAAAGAGCTCTCAATCTGTCAATCTTTCCGGTGTCCGGGCCTGGTGAGGTTTCCCGTGTTGAGTCAAATTAAGCCGCAGGCTCCACTCCTGGTGGTGCCCTTCCGTCAATTCCTTTAAGTTTCAACTTTGCAATCATACTTCCCCCGGAACCGAAAAGCTTCGGTTTCCCGGAAGCTGCCCGCCGGGTCGTTAATGAAACGCCGGCGGATCGCTAGCTGGCATCGTTTACAGTTAGAACTAGGGCGGTATCTGATCGCCTTCGAACCTCTAACTTTCGTTCTTGATCATACGAGAACGTACTTGGCAAATGCTTTCGCGTCAGTTCGTCTCGAGACGATCCAAGAATTTCACCTCTAACGTCTCGGTACGAATGCCCCCGCCCGTCTCTGTTGATCATTACCTCCGGTCCCGAAAACCGGCCCGGCGGGACGCGCGGGCGACTGGCGCCCGCGGCCCGGCGGCCCGCGCACGGAAACGCCCCGGAGGGCGATTTCGCGCGCCCGCGAAGGGCGGAGATGCGCGGGACCGAGGTCTTGTTCCATTATTCCATGCGACCAGTATTCAGGGCCTTTTGACGAGACGGCCGTGAAGCCGCCCCGCCAGATTTGAGCCTGCTTTGAGCACTCTAATTTGTTCAAAGTAAACGTGTCGGCCCGCCGACGGCACTCGGTGAAGAGCACCGCGCAGCAAGATTGGAGTAGGCGGCCGCCGTCGTCGAACCCCGACGGCCGCGCGACGCGTGGCCGCGTGGCGCGCCGGAAGCACGAGACACGTGTCCGCCTGCCGACAATACGTCCGGCCGACGTGCCGGTAACTAACACCCCGAGACGGCTGACGAGCGCGACGACGACCGCGACGACGGGACACGTGGTCCCGCGACACGACCGGCCGCGACACGCCGGACCGCCAGGGTGGTCCGGCACCGCCCAGACACAGATCCGACTACGAGCTTTTTAACCGCAACAACTTTAATATACGCTATTGGAGCTGGAATTACCGCGGCTGCTGGCACCAGACTTGCCCTCCAATTGATCCTCGTTTAAAGGTTTTAAAGTGTTCTCATTCCGATTACGGGGCCTCGGATGAGTCCCGTATCGTTATTTTTCGTCACTACCTCCCCGTTCCGGGAGTGGGTAATTTGCGCGCCTGCTGCCTTCCTTGGATGTGGTAGCCGTTTCTCAGGCTCCCTCTCCGGAATCGAACCCTGATTCCCCGTTACCCGTTACCACCACGGTAGGCATGGAACCTACCGTCGACAGTTGATAAGGCAGACATTTGAAAGATGCGTCGCCAGTACGGAGACCGTGCGATCAGCTCGAAGTTATTCAGAGTCACCAGGTCTTTGCGCGGGCCGCGATCGGGACGCGCACGAAGCGCGCCGCGACGGGCCGGTTTTGATCTAATAAAAGCGTTCCTCCCGCGCGCGACGCCCGAGGGTGCCGCGACGGTCGGAACTCTGTCGGCATGTATTAGCTCTAGAATTACCACAGTTATCCAAGTAACTTGGGTACGATCTAAGGAACCACAACTGATTTAATGAGCCTTTCGCGGTTTCACCTTAATGCGGCTTGCACTGAGACATGCATGGCTTAATCTTTGAGACAAGCATATGACTACTGGCAGGATCAACCAGGGATCTCGGTTTTACAACAACTGCGCCCCGTGACGGATACGCGTCGCCGACTAGGCCGGCGGCGCGGACACACGTCTCGGGGACGCGTGCGTCCGAGCGCCGGTCCGCCCGAAGGGCGAGCCGACGCCGAGGACGGTCGAACGACCGTGACCGCTATGGGCACGGCGTACCGACCGACCGCGGTTCGTGTGTGGATACGAGTGCGAACGGGCGCGCGAGGCCACGCGCGGTAAAACCGGACGGGTCGCTGTGCGCCCGACGCGACGTAACTCGTATGTTGGCGAGAGTCGAAAGAGTGGTGACGTCCGCCGAGGCGGCGGAGGAACCGAACTAGCGCGCTCTCGCCCGATTTATAACGGCCCCCAGCCGAGATCGTGGGGGAAGCCGGGACGCGACGCGAAGTCCGTCGTCCCGGGGCTTCGCCCCGGCGACCGCCGGGCACGGCGACGATGGCCGGCCGCGGCGGGAATGTTCTGGCGTCGAGAGCTCGGAACTTGCGAAACGGTAACGGGAGTCGTCATCAGTTTTGAGGTAAGGTTCGTGCGTCGGAGGCCCACCGGTAGGAGGTCCTGCGACGCCGGTTGAGTTTGCCACTCGGCGTGCGAGATGGGTCGGTCGCCGAAACTTGGACGGATACCACAATCTACGGGGCACTGGAGCTGACCATTCCGAAGACGGTCAGACCGGTACCCGGCGACGTGGACGCGTCGGCTTCGGCGTCGCCCGTGGCTTTGCAGTCGTACGTGATTGGCGATCGGACGTCGGTTTTGATGCCGACGACCGAGCCGCTCACAAATTTACAAAATCTCGAGTTTCACAATGGGCGACGCGTGTATGGAAGCGTAGTGGTACAACCGAATCGAAATAATACCGCCATCGACGAGCGTGGTTGTAAGGCGAAAATCAAAAAACGGACGAAGTCAGTGCGTAGCGGCACGGCCGTGGATGATCGACAAAAAAAAAAATAAATAATAAAATTCGAATTTACATTTCGCCGACACCGGTATCTGATAGATTTCGGAACGCACGACGTGATCACATCTCGGAGTCGTCGCGATTTGACCGGGAGGCGACGAGTTATGGCGCATTGAAAAAAACCAAAACGAAAAAGTTGAAATCCGCATCGTTACGAACGATATCACCCAGGTTGCCGTCATGTGCACTACCCCGGCATTGCTGAGCAACGTGGAACGTGGATTGGAAAAAAAAAATTTCGTATTAACCGACACGGTGGTTCGTCCGCCAAACCGTGGACCGCGACGCTGCGACGGCCCCGTTAAAAAAAACATACACGGCAATTGCAATCGTGCAAGGGCGAAACT